>NW_019290903.1:7664-102724 GCF_000500325.1 Leptinotarsa decemlineata | reverse complement strand
TACCAGGAGGAACATTTTTCAGGAATACTTCGAGCAATGCTATTGTAAAACTTATTCGTTAAGTTACTATAATATGTATTTGGCTTCTTACGATGATATTTGTAGAAAAACAGGGTATGATCTAAGTGTTGAAACTTTTTTCAATATAGTTCAGTCAAGTAACCGTTTTCTATGTTATATAGATTTCTAAATTCTCCATCTCATGAAGAGAAAGTTTCAACACCTAAAGTGCAATTGGCTCTTTGTTGTTTTCATAATGCATGCATTTTTTATGTGAATACTTCGTCACACAGGAAAAACAGATTGAGAATGTACGTGTCCAAAATATCATCAAACTCCAACAGTTGGATAATACTATCCACGATAAGTTGGTCCAGGCTCAAATTAGGAAAGAACAAATCGAACAAGAGCAGAAGAATAAACTGAGGAGTCTCGTAAGTATCTTTTCCACTTATTATCACGTCACTACGCTTCTCCATGTTGCTTTTCATGCATTCCACCAAGAGGTGGAAGCAATCGTAGAATCATTTCTTCCACAATTCATCTTGCCTGACAATTTGTGGACGTTCAATAAGAAAGGATTTTCAAATATTCCAAGTGGGGCGCCAGCTGCGGGGGAAAACGCGCCCATAAAACAAAATGATCTTTTCATCACTGTTTATCCATGCCCTTAAATTTCCGGTGGGTGAATTTACATTTAGTATTAGCGTTGCACCCGTACGAAGCCTGGGCGGGACGCTAGTAGGAAATACGAGTATAGTATATACAAAGTCAATTCGAATAGCAAAAAAACTAAATAGTTACCGAACATTGGCAGTTTCTTTGTATGGCATGGGCGGCGTGGTATAATGAAATAATATGGTGTAATTTAATTTTTCATAAACCTACACCGATTTATTTTATTACTTCTGAAGAGTTTTTCCATTAGTCTTTCATTTATCTGTTTGGTATGATTTCGTATAGACTACCTCGAAACCTTCGATCTGATGACAGAGAGCCAACATTATAGATTTCTTCATTCTTCTCAAGCATCTCTCAGAATTAGGTTTTTCAGCAAAATTGGTGAAACTCATGTCAAACTACCTACTTGATGTAAAACAATATGTAGAGTATGACGGCTTCAAATCTGCTTTGTATACTCCCAGTTCCGAAGTGCCCCAAGGCTCGAATTTAGGACCTCTTTTGTTCTTGATTTTCATTAATGATTCAACTAAAATAATAAACAATTCAAAACTGCTCTACGCTGTTGGCCTTAAAATATTCAAGGTGATAAAAAATTATGGAGACTGCTTAGACTTACAGTATGAATTAGATCTGATATATGATTGGTGTTCCAATAATCGTTTGAATTTCAACATTGCTAAATGTCACGTATTGTCTTTTTCCAAAAAGGAAAGTCTCATACAATTTACTTACGAAATTGATAACAATACCATAAGTCGACTTAATGAAATGGAAGACCTTGGCGTTAATTTTGATCAGAAATTCACTTTAACATTTCCTGTAATTGGGTGTACACCTGTTGGAAATGAAGTGCTATCTATATATCTATCTATCTATCTATATCTCCTTTTCCATCTTCTATTCCCTGTTCGTCCCTGGAGTCTGTGTCAGTCATTATTACTTCAGTAATTATTCTTTCATCAGCATCATCCAGTGTGTTACATTGATTTTGTTCGTCAATCTCAGGACTCTGCTGTGATGGTTTGGCCGGTTTCCAGAAAGTTATAATGAATCACACCAGCGCCTGAACACCATACAGTGATCATGGTCTTATTATAGAAAGTTTTTGCTTTTGACAAGTGCTTGGCTGGCTCATCGGTGTCCTATCACTGTCCTGAATGTCTCATTTTGTCGTAGAGGATCCACTTTTCATCACACAAAAGAACGTGACATTAAAACGGACAAAACTTCTGATACAACGTAATATTTCAATTCAAATGATCTGTGATGTATTAGATCCACATTCGAATACATATTAGACAATAATGAATACCCTGACCTTCTACTTGATGAAGATTATTGAATATTATCAACACTTTCCATGATAGTAATCATAGAATTTACTCAATCAATTTTTTAAAACGCGTTTCGCCATGCGGTAGCTTCATCAGTTAGTGGTACATCAAACTATTCAACAAAACTTTGAAGAATGTTTACATCTTAGAAATGTGAGCAAATCATTTACTACAGTTGGGATTTAGTAAATGCAATTGCCTTGACATAGATTTTTTTCCCAATCGTATCAAAATTAAATAACGTTTTTGAAAAGTAGTTTTTCATACCAGTTGTGTGAAATGTTTTGATCGAATGCATTTGGGCTCTTTCAGTTGATGGTCAATGATGATTCACACTTAGGTAATAAATTGATACCTCATTTGAAATTAAACAGCCACAGCGTTTTCCGTATAAAAGGGTATTGATTCAAAAATTCAATATTACTGAAACAGTTGATTTCTCATTGGAAAAAACTGAAAATTTATATTTACCTGCCCCACTTGAAGAAAAATTTACATCTGAATTTTCACCCAACACCTTATTTCCTCAAAATGAAAGAGAGAAACAGTCCCCTCGAAATTGATACCAGCACGCGAGAAACACTATAAACGAGGATTGATTATCTGTAACTGAAATATGCCCTGATGATGACTATTTCTGTTTCAGGAGAAACGAGCTGAAATTGTTCGCCAGAACAAAGCCAACATGATCGTCAACAAGATGGTCCCATCTTCTGGTTAGAAATTGAAATTGTAGTTTGGATCCCACCCAATATCATTGCTTATACTAAATTCACTCTAACCCAAGTTTTGCTTTGAGGTGTCCTCTTGGTGAAGGTGTTTTCCTTTCTATAGTCTGAAACACATTGTAAATCAAGTATTCGAACCCTTGACTCTTGAGATGCTCAATATTATGACCCTTGAATTTATTTTCTTACCAGGTACGTCGATAGCGAAATGCTATACTTTCAGTGTGACTCGGACTATTGGGTCAACACAATTTTTGTAATCTTTACTTATTCTTGAAACGGAATGTTTATTTTTAGATAGGAGAAATATATTATAATTGATATGTTCCAAAATGACCAGCTAGCTTTAGCAGAGTGTGGATAAACCAACTGAGCTTTCGATAATTTAACGCACTTCTCCACTTACATTGGGTTCAAATTATGGTTTTGATGAATTTGCAAAATTACACCTACTTTGCATTACATTCAAAAATGAACAAATGAATGATATGATGATTTTGAGGGCACACATATGTATACCATATTGAAGTAGATTGTAGAAATATCTTTGTAGTAATTCACTGCAAGGATCGCTCTTTTTTAGAATTGGATCCAAACAATCATAACTCTTAAACAGGAGTTTACTCAAATGAATGAAAAGCTCTTAATTGAGAAGTTTGGTTCCCAACCTGTGTGTGGATCTATTACATTATTCTGATCTACTCCTTGTCCTAACACTACTTGGTCAATATGGCTACTTACCATATTTGGTCACTATGACCAAATATTTCTTCAATCACAATCAATTTGTTGTTCAATCAAGTGATTGCAGTAGAACCAGAAATTATTTTGAAGACATTCATCCTTAGCTAACTATGAAACATTTTTTTTAAGTTCTGAAGAGGAGTGCGATATATCAAATATAGTATTTGTAATATTGATAATACAACCGCCTAATGCTGCCTTTTTATAAACTTTTGTGGTGACTGAAAAGAAGATATGTGCTTTTGCTGTGGAGATTTTGGAAAATTTTGTTCAAAATACTTTTGGAGAAGCAATTTTCAGATAGTGTAACATTAAAACAATTTCATGATGAAGAATGTAACTGCAGTTTTGTTCTATATGACCATTTTCAAACTAAAACAATACAAACTCACCATGACACGTGTTTTGATCACCAAGTGATCATCTTTAGTTTAATCTTCCTCTTGAAGATGATCACTTGGTGATCGAAACACGTGACGAGGTGTTAAAATAACGGTTTGGTGTTGGGAAAAAACTTCAGTGATATTTATTACTATACCAAAAGTTCCAAACAGTGCGTCACAACTAAATATAAATTCATAGGTGAAATTCAAAATGGGTCCTGTTCGTTTTCTTGTGAATGAACAAAATTTTCCCAAAATCATTATTCTACTGGCTTCTGTGATGAGTTATGATTTTTTCAAAATGGGTTTATCGTAAGATATAGATATAAGTATGTAACAATTAGGTATTGTCTAGGTGTTTTGTAAGCTTAATCTTGTGGAAAGGTTCGATTTTGAACAGCAGCTATTATTGGTTGGTGAATAAGTTTGGAGTTCTGCTTCTTAACAATATGAGTTTGTTATCAAAATTTATTCTTGTTGCGGTTAAGTTTTCATGTTATGTATTTTGTTTTTACTAATGATGCCTAATAAAAAATTGATAACGATTGTGGTTTTCAATTCATTATTACTTAATCACGTAGTGACGGATATAATGGTAATGGTAAAATTTGAAATTTACAAAACAAGGTTGAAACTCACTTGTAAAAAAATATGCGAAATTTATAAAATTAATACATGTCAATGTAATCAAAACAAATCACACTGAGTTTAAAAAAACATTCAAATTTGTTTAAAATATATTTACCGGTATAAGACCATGTGCTTAGTACCAAAGAGAGAGAGAAAAGGAACACGACAATGACATCTGTCATGGAATTCAGTTTAAGAATATTTTTGTCTATGTTGAAACTATGGAACAATTGGAACAGTTCTGGTGTAAGTGTGATGAGAGCCATCTGCTAGTAATGTATGCCTAGCAATGAGAAAACCCAAGTCATTTGTATCAAACTTTAAATTTGATTACTAGAATTCACAATTTATTTGTGTGAAGATAAAATTATTATTTTATTAAGGTAAAATATTGAGTAATGACTGAAAATTGGATCTGAAAGTAATGCTCTAATGAAGGGCAATATTTTCCTCAATGGTGAAGTCATTCCATTTGGATCGGAGGTGAAATATCTTGTCATTGACCTAGATGAAAAACTCAGCTGGAACGCTCACTTGAAAAAAGTTTTACACAAAGCCAGACTCTCCCTATGGACATGTCGAAGGATTTGTGGCAAAACTTGGGGTTTAGGTCCCAAACAAATCCATTGGATTTATGTGATGATTGTCAGACCAATGATCACTTATGGTGCGATTGCCTGGTAACCGAAGGCTTTACAGAAAACGGCTCAGGCGAAGCTATCTGGCTTACAGATACAGGCTCGTTTGGCCATCAGTAGTACCATTAGTACCACACCGTCAGCGGCCATGGAGATCCTTTTAGATCTACCTCCTTTCCACATTTTTCTGGAGAGAGAGGCTAGATGGACTGCATATAGACTTGTGCACATTGCCAATTGCACAAATGAATTAAATGCAGAGTGCAACAATGTCCATGACAGAACCTGTCATGGACATTGGCTTGATACCAAACAGTTGTTGGTAGGGATGAACTAAGATGTCTAACAGGCCTTCTGAAAGGTCTCTGTAATTTCCATCATCATATGCAGTGATTCGGACTGTCGAAAGACAGTGTGTGTTTCCTCTGTTTGGAAAGTGGACATACTTTGTGCCTGCCCCGCTGGGGACCGAATCAGGTTTTCAGAGTTTGGCAGAGCCGTACTCTTATCATCTGACCTGAACGACCACTCACCATACAAACTAATCGGCTTCGTTAAGAAGCTGGGTTTATTTGGTCGAGGATGAATAGGTGTGAGTCACAATAAACCCTTGCGGGGTGCAGTGGAGGGTCTAATAGACCCACTCACTTTAGATCTAACCTAACGTAACCAATCCAATATTCGAATAGGTACTTATTCTTACCAATAACTTTTTGATTTCTTTCCTCCATCTTTTACCAAATGTAATAATAATAATAATAAATCGGCTTTATTGATAATACAAAAAAAACAATACAAAGATATATTTGAAAATGAAAATAGTTTACAGGAGATTCTGGTACTCCTTGGCGAAGTCTAGCTCAAAGCTACTCTAACTCAACCAACAAGCACCACTCCATAATGCACGCAAACATACAAAAATAAAAGCAATTAACAGTGATGGTACCACGAAATGAGAACCGTAAATAAAATAATAATTTGTGATTACCTTCTAAAGATAGTTGATAAATAATTTAATTGAATTGATCTGTTGTCTAAAAAGTAAAAGTTGACATTACTGACTATCATAGATATAATTTTTATATTTGTATTTGAATTTCCTGATATTGAATCTCTTCAATTGCTCAGGCAATGAATTATAGAGTTTTACAGCACCAAAAAGAAATGATCTCTGAAACTNATAAAATATTGAACAAGAAAACACGACTAGAATAATTAATATGAGCAAACAGTCAAATGTGAAATTATCCATATTTAATATAAAAATATACAGATGATTCTGGCTATATGACAATCGTATGATCCTGTATTTTAAATTTAGTTCATTAAATACTTCTTTAATTGATTTTTGAATTCGAGATCACTTTTTGATTTTTTTAATTCTTCAAGAATCCTATTGTATTTTATAATTCGATCATGATACATTTCTGTCCAAAATTAAATTTGAAATTACTAACTGTCTAGTGTTATAACTATGAATATTACTGATTTCAATGAAATTCATGTTTGAAATTTTTTATATATTTGTTATTGAATGATTTAAACAACAATTTTTTTTGTTTGTATAGTGTGTTGAAATCATAACATTTTTCGGTATACGATAATTCATATATTATTATGCTTTCAATAGTTTGATTTTGTTGAAATTTCAAAGTGTTTTATTGTGGATCCATTGGAATTATTTTTTTCACCCATGTAAAGCGAATGTTTTCTTCAATAACCATTTTGTAGAATGATATTAGATGCCAATATATTGTAAATTCCCCAAGCCCAATTTTTCTGACGACTATGCTCCATAGCAAAAAAACATATCTTCAAGGAAACCGATAAGTTTTTACACTTTCAGAAAGTAGATCATGACTTTCAATAGAATTTCGTGGGAATTCGTTGTGAAGAAAAGCGAACAATAATTGAATAAATATATTGGTTTTAAAAATGACTACTGACGAGATAATACTGGAAATGTGTTGCAAGTTGGCCGAAGAGTGGAAATTGGAAGCAATTATCCAACAGACCCCTATAAAAGTATTCCTGGCAATGTTGACTGTTTCGATACTTATATGTAACATAACTGGAAGGCTGGAAGTGCGTGACATATCTGCAGGTAATCGGAAAATAAGTTGATAACAATTCAAATAATGAAATTGGCCGATACTTGATGAGATTTTTAATAATGGTTATCTCTGTCTCGGAATTCGAGACACCTATTTATAAACTTGTATAGACTTGTACTTTGACATCCTAAAACTTACATACACTGCATTTCTTTAATGTCCCCCTCCCCTTTCATATTTTGAATTGGTCAACTCAAAAAATTTAAATTTGGGATGATTAAATTAATACATGAAAACTTTATTTAGAAGTAGAATTGACAGATGAAACTTTCAAGATGGCGACTGGGCGAAATCTGGGAAAAAAATTAAATAGAAAGGGGGGTCTTGTGACACATCATTTCGAAGCTCCTGACGAATTCTTCACAACCCTAGAATATGAAGTCAATATGTTTGTGAGGTGTCTCCTTCTACAGTATGGAGATTTTTGATGAGGAATAGGTATCATCCATACAAAATTAAAATGGTACACCAATTAACTGAAGATGACCATGATCGATGAACAGAATTCTGTGAAATCATGATGGAAACCATTGCAAGGCATCCTACCTATCTCCACAATATTTGTTTAGTGACGAATGTACATTTTTTTAAACGGCAATGTTCACAGACAAAATTGCCGTTATTGGAGTGATACCAACCCTCACGTTTTCCGGGAAAAAGATACCCAATATCCAGAAAAAATTAACGCTTGGGCAGGAATATTGGGAAATTATGTTGTAGAACCTCTATTTATTGATCAAAATTCAACAGGGGAACTGTATTTGAATATGCTGGAAACTACTGTTGACCCTTTCATCACTGATATCGTCGAAGCGAATCCTAATGAATTCGATATGGATATTGTATTCCAACAAGATGGAGTACCACCACATTACTCCAGACAAGTAAGAAACTATTTAGATATTACTTTTCCCGGTCGTTGGATTGACTGTCGAGGTCCTACAGAATGGCCAGCCCTCTCGCCAGATTTGACACCTTTGGACTTTTTAATGGAGATATTTCAAGCAAAAGATGTACGAAACTGAACCTGCTTCAATATTGGACATACGGCAGAGAATAGTAAATATTTGTAGAAATAATTGACGTTACTGTGTTCAAAAATGTTCAGCGTGATAGGCTGTTCATATTTCAAGAACCGACTTCTGAACTGACCTCAAGCTTATTACCTCATTATATGTAGTTGAATGTCAATGTATTCAGGCAATTATTAAAAGTTCCGCCATTTTGTAGTAGTTGAAGATATTGACATTATATTCTAGGGTTATGAAGCATTTGTCGGGAGCTTCAAAAAGATGTGTCACAAGACCCCCCTTTCTGTTTAATTTTTTTTCCCAGATGGCGCCCAGTCGCCATCTTGAAACTTTCATCTGTCAATTTTACTTCAAAATAAAATATTCATGCATTAATTTCATTATTTGAAATTTCAATTTTTTGAGTTGGCTCGTTCAAAAAATAAATGTATATTAAATTAAAGAAATGCACTGTATATTTTAATACATAATTCTCTTGACAGAGTGTGTGAGATGAATCTGCTATTGAAATTTCCATAATAATTTTAATTTGACCCATTTCACAAGTATATGAAAAAAACGATAAAAAAAACAACGTATTCAGAAAACACTGTATTGTGAGATTTTCACTGAACAGTTTTACAAAAACGCATACAATGGCTTCTTCGGGCGTGTCTTTATTCTTCATATTCATTGCTTACAATTTGAAGTGCCTATATTTCAAGTACCTGACTTTTACCTGAATTTGTAATGAAATAAATTACCTCACCTTATGTCCCAGTTTCCACATTGTAAAAATATTCAGTAACGAGGAATTATTCAATTCTAATTGATCATTCAGTAAATTACCCGAATTCTTGAATCTATTGATTTCTAAACATTCTAGAAGATTAAGTTTCAAACTTTTCTCTTCTAAATGTAACACGTCCTATTCAATATTGAACTCATGTCCTTCTGCTGAAAACTACTTTTATGGTCTTTAATTCTTTGGGAAAAAGTTTTCCCTGTTTGGCCAATATATAGTTTTGGGCAAGAGCCACAAGTCAGCTTATATTCTCCTGATCTATCTGACACCAAAGTTTTGTCTTCATTGTTTTTAATGAATTTGTTTAGACCATTACTCGTTCTGTTATGTACTGAGACACAAGCTCAGATAATTTAATTCATTACAAACCCAGGTAAAACTCAAGTACTTGAAATGTAGGTACTTCAAATTGTAAAATTAGGTATATTAAGCATTGCATATGTAGAATATAGTTAGTAAATAGTTAGTGAAGTGTTTTTTGAATGCGTTAGTTATGGATTTTCATCAAGTATCGGCCAATTCCATCATATATCACAAAAAAATCACTTTGATAGTTGAAAGAAACCTTCTGAGTAGTGATTGTGGCAAAACTATTCTTCAATCCTAAAAGGGTTTTTAACTGAGGTCAATCTCATTTTGATTTTGATACACCTGATACTCTAGAAGTTTTTCGTTCACACCCGGTATATCTAACATTTATCTTCACTTCATCCAACATTTTTTGCAGCTGTAATCTTGTCTCTACAAGTAGCATTCATGGTCAGTAATAGATTCAAGCGCGTCGACAACATCATCAGTAGAGTTTTATCAGAAGAAAAAAGGAGAAGATTGGCCAGTAAAATCCTTTCCATAATCTTGAAGCATGTACCTAATTTTCAACCCATCGATGTAGATTCTGCAATGGATTTGCTCACACCGGAATGTAAAAATGCCATGATGAGAGGAGTAATGGAGTTTTTGAGAAGACTACCAAACTATAATGATTTTACGGCGCTTGCATCGAATATATTTCCATAAATTCTCGAATTATCGGTATTCAATCATTTTTATTTACATGTAGACTTCAATTGGGGTTACTAGACCAGTCAACAAAATTCTGAAACCCAATACATAATTTTTCTTTAATCAGAAAAAATCAATGGGATTGAGTTCTGTATTTACTGGCGTTGAATGAAATATTGAAAGGATACCTTGAAATTTTTTCAATTTTTTTTTTCTGAAACTAAAATCAAACAGGTTTCAATGAAGGCCAATTTCAAACGTACCTACACTTAAAATATCGGACAACTAGTCTAGTACATTCCATTTTGTTCCCAAAATCGAATACGTGTATGTGTTGTTTTGTGAAAATGTTTATACTTTTTATCGTTTTTAAAAGATCAGTTCCATAATTGACATTTTTTACATAGTATATATGTTTATGACAAAATTAAATTTAATGAATTCGTCACATGTGCTTTTTTATTTATAACCTAGCGGATAGATTTGTATCTACATGGGACAGATTAACTTCTGTTTCTCCCACACACGAAATGATGAATGATAGTATTATTAAAAACAGCTGACCAATCGAGTCTGAGCCATTCTTGTGATTGAGATTACTATATATTTATCAGAAGTTGACTTATATTTTCAATTTGATTCAATTCCCACTAACCCAATAGAAAGTACACAACTCATAATGCCTCTCCCCCATTTCAAGTATGTTCAGAATAATCAAACTTGTGAATCTATTAAATTCAAATTGTTTCCGTAATCAATTAAACGGTTTTATTTAGCTTGCCCTGTTTATTTGCTTCAAATTCAGTAATTGAAGTTTGACCTCTTCTTGTTGACAGATTGATCTGATATTTGGTACACACATTTAGTTTTGATGACAATAGAATATAATAATAATGATAATAATAATAACACATCCGGAGCATGCCGCCTTTTCCGCCCAAAAATTTAAGGATTACGTATCCTATCTTCGGCGGCAGGGCTATATATCTCCTCCCCAGCCTGCTAACAAAGTGGTAGAAATGACAGTTGTACCACCCGTTGGCACGGCTGGAGAAGAGACTCGCATCATGCCACCAATGGAGTCAATCAGAACACGCAGAAGAGGCTTTCCGAATCTGAAGGATGAAATCCCGGCCTTGCGGTTCGGAAGATTGAACGGCGTGTACACAAGATGGTGGCTAAGATCACGTCGGCGAGAGAACACGCGTCTCGTATCCAATGTATGATGGATTACAGGGCGGCCAATAGGCCTTTCACGCCCGTAGTGCGGCGAATAGCCGCCAATCTACGTAATATCCATCACACTTCAAGTCAAGGCGTGCTGCTGACCATCAAACAGCACTGCCTTGATAGGATACGAATGCTAGAGCTGCTAAGAAGTCACTGGTGAGGGGAGCGAGAAGTATCGCGGAAAACCTTAGGTTCCGAGAGAAACCTTCTCGCTTATTCCAAAAGCCTGCGCCGATAATCCGCCGACCGCTGATCAGGTGGAATCCTTCTGGAAAGATATCTATGAACACCTGCAGCCACTCAACCTAGACATTCCAGCCCTAGCGCAGTTCGAAGCAGAGAGAGCTTCGGCAGTCTGAGCTCAATGAACTGCGCAATCCGATAACCCCGGATGACGTTCGAAGAGTCCTTGTGGGTTCCAAGAACTTTGCTGCTCCAGGCCCAGATGGGCTGAGCATCAGAAAAAACTACCAAGCACCCACCGCCATCTGGCCATAGTTTTCAACTCATGGCTGGACGGAGAGCAGCCAATTCCGGATTGGTTTGTCGAGGGGCGGACCGTTCTTATCCCCAAAAGCGGAGATTCCTAAGAATTACAGACCGATAACATGCTTGAATTCGTGTTATAAGTTGTTTACAATAATCTTATACACACCGAGTGTTCGAACGGATATATGAGCAGAAAGGGTCGAAGAGAGGAGTCGCTGGATGTAAAGAGAACCTGCTCATCGATAGATGTATAACGTAGGACTCGATACAATATAAGCGTAATCTCTCTAAGGCCGCGGTCGATTACCGTAAGGCATTTGATAGAATTTCGCATAAGTTCATCTTGCATTTGCTCAGATGCCTTGCGGTACCCGACAAAATAGTGAGATGCATTTAACAACTGATAACACTTCGGCGAACTCGCTTCACTATAACATCTGGTCAAGCAAGAATCCAAACAGGGTGGGTCACTTTCAGAAGGGGTGTATTTCAGGGTGCTTTCCTCAGTCCCCTTTTCTTCTGCATCTCACTATTGCCATTATCCGTTGCCCGCAGAAATACTCGAGAGTATAACTGTGGCATCCCCGGAAACCAGAGGCACAAGGTCACCCATTTGTTTTATATGGATGATCTTAAACTTTATGCCTCTGGAGAGAAGGATCTCCATCAGTCCTTGAGGGTGGTGGAAGAGTACACGCATGCTATCGGTATGAAATTCGGGATAGACAAATGTGCAATGGTTCATCTCAAAAGAGGACTCTGATATTTTGTATGCAAGTTCGTTTTATGTTGTAGATGTGCAATAAGAAAGGATTTTTAAATATTTCAACTGGGGCGCCACCGCTGGGAAAAAGTCGCGTCCATAAAAATATTCAGGCATGGAACTGAATTCAGCATGAAATCAAAATATCTCCTTTCTTTTCACCTACCAGGATCCACTAATTGAAAAATATTCTGTTATCATCAGATGAATTTGATGAAAGAATAACGTATTAATTTTTTTTTTCGATATCAAAAAAGACGAGGAAAATTTGATGTACCTACCTACCTTCAAGCAAAATTCAAGTGACGCCCATGGGTAAGATAAAAAGCATGAAAAAACCGATAAGCTTTTTCATTTTCGTCCGAGGATTTGATTTAGTGTGTTCAAGTTGTTCACACAAAGAAATACATGCGAAAATCAAAATTTTCATTTCGAATTCGACGCAATGGAGTTTCCTACAGAATCGTTGATAGAAATGTGCGCGAATATTGCTAAAAAATATAATATGGAAACATTAGTGCCCAGAGATATTGTAGCAGAATATTCATCGTTCATAATAATTGCGGCTGTGACATTTTTTCTAACTGAAAGGATACGGCACAGAAAATTTTTCGCAGGTAAACATACACTTAAACTGATATCGAAAACGCTTCATTGTAGATTTCACATGAAAGCTTAACGCCACTGAGTTGGGCGGAAAAGTTTGTAGACTGGCAGAGATTTTTTTTATAAAATTTGATTTTATTATTCAACAATTATAGTGGTCATGTAATTTTTCGGAGCAAAATTTATTTCTAGCGAGCATTCTCTTGAGAACTGAGAACAGGGAAAAATCACTGGGGGACAGATCTGGAGAATACGGTGGATGCAAAAGCAATTCGAAGCCCAATTCACGCCATTTTGCCATCGTTTTCATTGATTTGTGACACGGTACAATGTCTTGGTAGAACAGCATTTTCTTTTTCTTTGAATGGTGCTGTTTTGCGGCGATTTCGTCTGTCAAACGCATGTACATATAATTATGTATAGGATTTTATGAATAGCAGGAAAAATATTACAGTTAAAAACTCAGTACTGAGGAGATATCGGCTTCCATGAATTGTTCAATGCTATAGATGTTCAGTGCTAGAAGAATTTTTTTATTTTCAGTTTGAAATTTGTTCTTTGGATATCCTTAATCTATGTTGGGAGTTTATTGAAGAGATTAATCGAGATGTTAATAAGGCTTCTGTGTGTTGTTGGAGAATTGTCAAATTATTTTTATTTCTTGTGTTATGTAAGTGTAGGGTATATTGTTTATTGAATTTGGTCTCGTCTGCTTTGATGTAATAAAGACAGTGATAAACAAATAAGGCTGGGAATGTAAGAATGTTACGGTTTTTAGAAAGCAGTCTATATGATTCACTGTAGGGGGTATTTGTTATTGCTCTGATAGCCTTTTTTGTATGCTAAAGATTTTTTTCCAATCTGTGGCGTTTCTCCATTCCGTAGGAGATTTGGCTCTTAAATAGACCCATCTAGGCAACTCTGCATATTTCTGTGGTAGCTTTTTGTGAGAGTTTTCTCAATAAAAAAGTTATGGTAGCAAGTTTTTCGGATAGTGCTTGAATATGATGGTGTTTCCAAGTTAGTTTTGTGTCAAGAAAGAGTCCAAGGAATTTTATGTTATCTATATCCGCATTGAAATCCTTGAGGGTGAAATCTATAGTGACTGTTTTGCTCAAATTGAGACTTTGCTTATATTTTGTTTTATGGTTTTCGAGTTTAATGGATCACGGTGGCAGCGAAAGACAGTTGTGTCATCGGCATAAAGAATGGATTTTCTACTGATATTGCTTGAAAAATCATTCACGCCTGAAATTAATAGTAAAGGACCAATGATTGAGCCCTGAGGGACACCTGCCAGTATATTTTGAATTGACGATCTAACACCATTATGTTCTACCAGTTGTGATCTGTTTCTTAAGTAAGCCTCTGTGAAATTGTGTGAGTTTCCCCTAATCCCGTGAGTTCAAGCTTACCAAGGTCATGGTTGACACAATCAAAAGCACAGAAGGTAGAAGTTGCAACTTCGCCTCATCAGTATTTTGAGATGTTCATACCATGAGCTCATACCATAACCTTGCCAGACGACTTTTGCGTCTTTGCACGCTTTGGAGTCGGTCCACCACGTGCAGTCCACTCAGATTACGATTGTTTTGATTCTGGTGACAAATTATGGAGATATGTTTCATCTATTGTCACATATGGACCCCTCAATTCGAGTTTCTCATGGTTGAACAACTTCAAACACTGCTCAGAATCATCAATTCATTGTTGTAAACCCACATCAGCCGCTGACCACCATACAATAGCCATGTTCTTTTTTGGTGGGTTTTCGCCTTTGGGAAGTGCCTGGGTAGTCATCGATGTCCAACCACTGTCCTGAACGACTCCGGTTGTCGTAGATGATTCACTTTTTATCGCACGCTACGACCCCATTCAAAAAACGACCATTTTAGTCGAAAGCAAAGAGAAACAGACCTCGAAACTTGACAATTTCCGTCGATTGTTCAAATCGTGAGACTTTTCAAGCATTTTGACCTTTCCAATGCGTTTCGAACCATAAAAAACGGCATGAGAGCTGATGCTCAGTTCTTCTGCCATCCCACACACCACCTGTGATGGGTCAGTCTCTGCCAGGTTATTGTAGGTCGACCACTTCGGGGCTTATCTTCGAGGCTAAAATTTCCGGAACGAAATTTCTTCTTCCTCTTGAAAATGATCACTTGGTGATTGAAACACATGTCGAGGTGNTCAAAAAATTAATGTATGGGCAGGCATTTTAGGAAACAAAGTGCTTGGGCCATTGTTCATTGATAGAAATTTAAATGGAGACATTTATTTGGATATGTTGGAAACTACTATCAATCCGCTTATCACTGAAACCATTGAAAACCAAATCGAAGAGGATGGAAACCCTACACTTGATGAGGCTCAGATATATTTCCAGCAAGACGGTGCTCCTCCTCACTATGTTCTTCCGGTTCGACAATGGCTAGACAACGAGTTTCCCGATAAATGGATAGGGCGAAGAGGGCCTATAGAATGGCCTGCTAGGTCCCCGGATTTGACGCCATTAGACTTTTTTCTATGGGGCCATTTGAAGTCCATTGTGTTCACTCCCCAACCTGCAAATTTGAATGAACTTCGTCAACGCATTATCGACAGCTGCCATGATATCCAACAACATGTATTTGAAAATGTCCGTCAGGAATTTGAACATCGCCTATATCATTGTTTGGCCACCAACGGGCAACATTTTGAACAATTATTGAAATAAAATGTAATATTTTTGTATGTATTGTTTCGAAAATTCCCAAATTAGGATCAATAATATTTTTCTAATTTTCTGGAAAACGAATCGACCGATTTGAAAAAAATAAACGTCATAATGAAGGACTTCGGAAGACTTTTCAAACAAGCTATCACTCGATACCCCTTGTCATTTAAAATTTTCAAGGAAATGATCCTGGGGTGCAGAGGGTGAAAGGGGGTGAAGTAGTTATTGGTTAAAAAGTTGTCCCCTTTGATGTATCTTCTGACGTGTCTCGGCGTTTTTTCTTTCAATCAGTAGTTTTCGATAAATCCGTGGTGGGAAGTTTTCAAATGAACACCCTGTATATTAACTTCTCTTTTTTTTCTCCCTTCTTTCCCTCTCTTCAAGTCCTAATATAATATAGTATTTTATTTTTATACATTTTTGGCATAGGTGGAAGTGCAGATGCGAATGCAAATTCGTGATCTGAACCAAAAGCCATTTGCACATCAAATGCAAAGTGTATTCTTTCATTTTTTGTTTTCTTGTTAATTTTGATGGGCAATAAATTTATCATTAGACTATTAATTATTTCTGGAAAAGAGGCGTAGGTCTTGCAAATCTGGTATCTTGAGTTAATACTTCATGCATCAGGGGCTACCTAAAGCATCATGTAGTAAACCAGAGAAATTACTCCATCTCAACGATAAATGATAGTATTAAATCCTTAGACTCTTAGACAATAGTATAGGACTGAAATATACGGCGACAAACATTCCAAAATATTGAAATTGATACCACTTGTGATGTCTGGTGGTGGTCTTTCAAAGTACGAATGACGATCGATGTGGTTTGTTGCAGGTTTCTGTATTATATTCGTTGTTCCAGTTGTAAAATATAGTTGAATATATTTCTCATATGTGTCATGGTTACTAGTTTACTACTCGTTATTCAGTTGAAACCCATGAATGATCTCAGATTCATTGATTAAATTATCTTATATGCCATGGGCATAGGTTAGATATACGAATTCATTTGAATTTTGTCTTGAAAGGGATAATCGGTATCCCGTTTGTATAAATTAAATACAAGCTATTTTCATACGTCTAGTTGGACTCTGTCAACAGTATAGAGGTAGGAATTCAAGAATCTTATCACTGATCGAATCATTTTCAATTTATTATGGGAAGACAAATAATTTTCAACACTCTACAAACCTTTTAGAAACGATTTTCGCGGAATATTAATGTAAATAAATTGAATACAATCTCAGATAAGAATCAAATTTGAAATACTCAACATTTTAAAATGATTATGAATTTATTGAGGATGGTATACACGGCGTCCCAATATTGATGTAACAGACAAGGGGTGTGATGAACTGTTTTTTTAAATTTCATTTGAAGATTAGGCTCTGTTTCATGTGAAATGAGAATATTTTCAGTTTTTGAAAAACTAGTTTCCCTCGACTGTAATGCTAATCCCATTTTCTTCTCAGGTAATATAGCCTTTTGTTTTTTAAAAGTCGAAATTTTACTGTGGAAAGTTGTTCAGAATGAGAATTTATGGCTTTGATTAATTTCGTTATTATTGGCGATATACAATCGGACTAAAATGAAAAACATGATAATATACTGTGTTTTTCGTCCGTTTCGGGATTATAGGTGAGTATTCCTTCCAAAAAAACTGACATTTCTTATAGGAGTTTATATTACCTCTTGTACATATTCCATAATGATGATCCATAATCAATAAGAACTCCTAGATAATTTACCGCACCTACCAGTTAAAATCAGTCTGAATTCTGAATGATATACATTTGGGGCCACCGCCCTTCGTTTCCCCCTTCAATTTACACCTATGGTTTGTATTATCGTATTCTAAAAAATGTATTCAATTCAATACTTGTGACGGCATCTACTACTGATATCTTGAAGTACTAATGAAGATCAATTTTATGAGTGCAGGATACTGCAAAGTCATAATTGAAGGTCGATTTGTAGTAGAATAGGTATAGTTGAATATGTTTCTTGTACGTGGCAGCGTTACTAGTTTACTACCCATTACTCAGTTAATATCAGTTTATTATTTCTGAATTATTGAAGTCGACGTGTATCACAAGTCTGTGTGCATAAACGAATTCTTTTGATTTTGTCTTGTAAGGGATAATCGGTATCCCGTCAGATTGAATCCAAACATAAACAGTGTAATACGGGGTGGAATGTCCAAAATTGATTTGTTTTTATTATCATCATGAATTGCACGCTGTAGCTGCCTTCGTAACGGTAAAAAATACGACACAGACAAACTTTCATCAATGTATAACAATGTAGAAGCTTGTAGCGAGATTTTACCTGTGTACATCAACAGGAATACGTGATTTAACATAAGTAATTTCAAGAAAAAGTTATGTTTTTGATAAAATAGGTACCTGAATGTCGCAATGTAATGAATCGATGAGTTGGTGAATTGATTACGGTTATTTTTTTCTTTTTAGAGCATGTAAATGAGAGCTTGATTTCAAAAATGTTTTGTATACCTACCTATCAATTTTCACCCATCTAGCGACTGTGTTCCAGAAAAACCGTTCCCCACTTTCCTGGAATCTTCAAAAAGACTGAATAAGTGATAAATCCGATATTTGTTTAATTCAATTTTCTATGAATATTTAAAGAGTACTACCTAACCGAGAGTTCAAGAGAATTATTAGTCGATTAGAAATTGATATATTTCTAAAGTGAATTATGAGAACCTGATAGGAATATATGTTAGCACTTTATGTAGCGTATTGTGTTGTGCACATGTTTCCAGAAGTAGTCTTACGATGGATCCCTTTTTGTGTCTGTCAGAAGTGAGATTTATCTTTTCTTTTAAAATTGGTACTGCTTTAGGTGGTGGAAAGTATTTGCTAGATCGTCTGCCTATACGATTTACGATTTTTTTCAGTTCCAATAATAATTTAGGATTTTTTTAGTGCTAGTTATGAGGTCCATAATCGTGCTATTCGAGTTGAGTATCCAAATTGAAACTTCCCCAAAGTTAAATATATCTGTCCTGAAACAGATATTTCAGAATATAGTAGTATCGATCTAGGTCCACATTTCATTATTAAATCCTAATATATTCAATATTGGCATTTGGTTACTGTATTTGTCGGTGTGTTGGTTGACGTTTTCATGAAAAGCAGCAGTTAGGTATTACTGGAACGCATACCCAAGATTTAGGTTAGTTTTAGATCATGCCATTAATAATAAATAACGAAACGTTTTCTAAGATTAGAAATCGTATTATTATCAACAAATTGATATATTTCTTGAGAAAAAAATCTATGTTCATTTCATTTAGAAACTGGAGATTCACAATAGTATCAAGGCATAAAGCAAACCCCTTCAAGAACGCAGCTTGGGAATTTGACTTTCGACAAACGACAGTCTCAATAGCATGGTTTTAAAAGAAATAAAAAAGAAATCAGTAAAAAATATTTTTTTCAATTCTTTCATCAGTGTAGTTGAAATTGAAACCGAAGAAAAACCTAGTCGCGTTTACAATATATTTTTCTCGTAGTCCGTTGATTCGAGATGATGTAGAAATTTTATTTAATTTTTTTGTATCCTCTGTCAATGTTTTTTATTCCCCATAAACTACGGTTGTGATTGATATCTTCATGCTGAAAATATAGCATTCTTGTGCCGGTTTTCGATATTAATAAAGAAATGGCAGACTCTGCTAGTGAATCAGATTCCAGTAGCATTGACGGAGGTCCCATCATGATGCCACCAAGTCCTATTACTAGAGAACAACTACAGAAACGTATTGAAAGCCTTCAGCAGCAAAATCGGGTTCTCAAAGTTGAGCTAGAAACATATAAGCTGAGGGTGAAATCATTACAAGAGGAAAATATGGATCTTCGAAAGGCATCTGTTATTATTGTAAGTGACAATTTCACTGTATTTAGAATGGTTGAATTTTATACCTTTGTGAGTGGATGTTTTCCCTGTTAAATTGTTTTACTTACAAACAGTTCAGGAGAATGAATAGTGTGAAATATCATTTTTACTTTAGGTGTTCTTTAGGCTCATGTTCTGGGTAGGTTGTGTTGATAATTTCTAGAAGCACCTAAGGAGCATTATGACTATTTGCCAGGGTACACTCGAGGCATTGAGGGACAACGAGACTGGTATATAAATGCCGTGAAGAACTGAAGAAACTGACGGAACGAAATAAGTTGACTCTACTGGGTGTCTGGGCATTCAGGGATCACAGACATAGAGGAGCTGATGATTGCTAAAAACAAATCATAAGCTTCATATATTGCCCCTTGACCAATTCTAGGGTTACTAAAATTCATGAATTGGGATCAAATCAGGAAATGGTACTGGTAAAAAGTACTGGAGAAAGTTACCCGGGTCCGCATATGGGAAAAGCCTAATAAAGGAGCAACCTGAAAAAAGAACGGAGCTGTAGAACTGCTTCGACATAGCAGGGACAGAATACTCACAGGGCTACTCGATGAACATTATACATTCATCACATCAATTTACTACACAACAAAATTTATATGGTAATAAAGCTAATCAGGAAATTCACTAGATTTTATGAAACATAAGTTTTTTTATAAATAAAATTAAGTATTATATTTATCTACACAGGTCATTATTGACACAATCAAAAGCACAGAAGGTAGAAGTTGCAACTTCGCCTCATCAGTATTTTGAGATGTTCATACCATGAGCTCATACCATAACCTTGCAAGACGACTTTTGCGTCTTTGCACGCTTTGGAGTCGGTCCACCACGTGCAGTCCACTCAGATTACGATTGTTTTGATTCTGGTTTAAAATACAAACAAGAAACATGCATAGAAAACAATAAAAAACTACTCAATGTTTGAAAATACAATACAATTATCGGTGTGCGTGTTGTGTGGTATGTTGAGTGTTGTGTTATGTGGTATGTTTTGTGTTGTTTGTGTGGCATGTCTGTGTGGTGTTTGTGTGGCATATCTGTGTGTTGTTTGTGTGGCGTATCTGTGTGTTGTTTGTGTGGCGGGTCTGTGTGTTGTTTGTGTGGCGGGTCTGTGTGTTGTTTGTGTGGCGGGTCTGTGTGTTGTTTGTGTGGCGTGTCTGTTTGTGTGGTGTGTCTGTTTGTGAGGCGTGTCTGTGTGTTGTTTGCGTGGCATGTCTGTGTGTGGCGTGTCTGTTTTGTTGTGTGGTGTGTCTGTTTTGTTGTGTGGCGCGCGTTTGTTGTGTGGTTCGCGCGTGTTTGTGTTGTGTGGTGCACGCGCGCGCGTGTGTGTGTCTCTGCTAAAAATCGTTCTTGTAATACATTCATCAGCACTATCGTATAATTTTGTTGTGAAGGTTGACCACTTACTTTTTTCCAGCAAGCGAAAGCTGAACAAGAGGAAGAATTTATTTCAAACACTCTTCTGAAAAAAATCCAAGCGCTCAAGAAAGAAAAAGAGACTCTTGCTCACCACTATGAGAGAGAAGAAGAATGTCTCACCAATGATTTGTCTAGAAAACTTACGCAGCTTCGTCAAGAAAAATGCCGCCTAGAGCAAACTTTAGAACAAGAACAAGAGTGCCTTGTTAATCGTCTCATGAGAAAAATTGAAAAACTTGAAGCAGAAACTCTAGCGAAACAGACTAATCTGGAACAACTCCGTAGAGAAAAAGTATGTATGATGTTTGACTTTGCATTGACTCGTACTTTCAAATTCAAATTTGATTGATATTTTTTTAAAAACAATTGTCAGCTTGCCAACGTTTCTTATTCAATTCAATTCTTCTTCAGGGCTCTGTAACAATAAATTTTCATAAACATACCTTTCACAAAACTTTTAACTGTTATCATTTAAGTTTTACGACGAATCGTGAATTCTTAATTAAGTTACTCATCGAAGAGGAGTTTCTTCATGCTGTCGATCAGTCAGCAAATTTGAAAAATGCTAGGACACTTGTTTGCAACAAGACAGCCAAATATAAAGATAAAGTGGAAGATAAGGAAAGACTGATGAAATCAACTATTTTGTATCAGATTGTTTTTAGGAGCTGTGTTAATTTTTTTAGACATTATGATCTCATTCAAAACTTATTCAATTTGGAATTTTAAATATCACAGTCCACTCATTATATCTGTTCTTAATCTATTACTCCGTTCAGATGCAGCTTTGTAGAGTGTTTCTGGCTATTGTGTCATTCAATATATCGCTTTTGTGAATGTTTCTCTCCATATTCTATGGAATAAAATTAGTTTATTACTGACATGGAGGTCAAATTGAAACTTTTGATTCTTGTTGGGTTTCCTATCGATATCCTGTGAATGCAATTGATGTTATTGGTAGGTTGAATTAGAAAACACTTTGGAACAAGAACAGGAAGCTCTTGTAAACAAACTCTGGAAACGTATGGATAAGTTGGAGGCCGAGAAACGCATGCTTCAAATTAAACTCGATCAGCCAGTGTCGGATCCGGCTAGCCCACGAGATATCAACAATGGTGACACTGCTACCAACTTGAGTGCTCATATTCAAACCCTTCGCAGTGAAGTCAATAGGTTGCGCTCATTTTTACAAACTAGTCAACAGGAACACACTCAAAAAATGCAACGATTTGCCCAGGAAGAGCGAAATATTAAAGAAGAAAATTTGAGGTATCTATTCCATAATTAAGGAAAACAATTTGCCTATTTCACAATTCATCTTTAGCAATATACCTTTTTCTTTAAGTTTTTATACAAACTGTTTTTTTTTTGCTTAGATTAGATTGATGCAGGTATTGTTTTACTGTGACCTCTGCAGGTCTGTTGTGATGCTCCTTGGTCATCAGGGGACTTCATCTAGCTTGATCTATTTGATGAACCTCTGATTCCTCAGCATCACCCATGCCTCAGCCGTCCTAATGGAATATTTAACTTGAGAAAGACAAACACAATAATTTTAAAAACAGCTCTTCAGATGGATGTCCATAGGATATGCTGCGAAGTATGTTCATTGAAGGTTATCTTTTGGATATTTAAGTCATGTCCAAGAATATTCCACTGATCATCTTCATTTGGAATATCTTACTCAAGAAAGACAAACACATGAATTTTAAACAGCTGGTCATAGGAATTATTCAAATTTAGAAATATTTTGAATGGTTATCCTGTGGATAATCATAGGACATCCATTCCATATCCATCGAGGTATATCTTATGTATTTTTAATGATCTATCAAAGGCTTTTGATTGTGTGTGCCATGCCATTCTGCTACAGAAATTGAAGAAAATGGGTATACGTGGCCCTGCACAGGATTGGTTTAGATCCTACCTCACAGGTCGCACCCTTAAGGTATGCATAAAGGACAATTCATTAGAGCACCTCCTGTTCATTTTATATGTAAACGATCTACCATATATAATATAGTCCATGATAAATCCGTTATATTAACAAATTATGCCGATGACACAAACGTTCTAATTGCTGGAAAAAACTATCTAGAATTGAGTCAAAAAACAAATAACACTGTACTCCTACTATCAGATTGGTTCCAAAAAAACTCACTAATACTAAACACTGGGAAAACAAACTACATACTTTTTAAGCATAGTCGAAATACACGAGATCTCCCAGCACACATCGAAATCGATAACACGCAAATCTCTTTTGTTGACTCCACCAAATTCTGGGGGGTCATCATTGATAGACACATGTGCTGGATGAAACACATTCAACTGCTCTGCGGCAAGACTTAGTAGAATTTGCTACTCTCTGAAGGAACTCCAAAAAGTCGTCAATCAGACTACCCTACGAACGGCATATTACGGTCATTTTCACTCCATCATATGCTACAGAATTATATTCTGGGGTGGCACACACAATGAAGAGGTCTTTAGAATCCAAAAGAGAGCAATTAGGATTCTAGATGGACTAAGAGTAAATGAATCTTGTAGAGGATATTTAAAAAATCTGAACCTTCTCACTCTAACAGCTGTATATGTGTTTGAGTGTCTGAACTATGTCTTCAAAAACGAATCACTATTTATACCTTATGGAAATGACCACTCGCACCACACGAGAATTGAGAATATATTCGAATATATTCTGCTACCCTCAACATAAAACTAGACTCCTAGAAAAAGGCTGATTTTATAAATGTCTAAAACTTTAAAACTTACTTCCTGAAAACATAAAAGACATTAAAGTGCACAATGTATTCAAACACAAACTAAAACAAATGCTCATTGCAGCTGAACCATATGGTTTGGAAGATGTGCATGAGGGCACTTTCAAGAGATAACTGTCTCTAGCAATATGTTATATGTTGTTCGCAAAACTTTTAATGTTTTTAACAAATCACTTCCCGATGTAATGGGATGAAAATGTACACTATTTCTTTTGACTTGTACTATACAGATTTTGTAATTTGTCCATTGTGCGAAATAATTCTATTCTATTCATGTCCATTGAAGGATGTCCTATAGATATCCATTTCATGAAAAAGGATATTCCAACCTGAATTGGACATGAATTGGATATCCATAGGGTATCCCATGTTGTCTGTGCAGGAAATAAATTTGATTTATTGTTAGTTAAAAACTGTGAATATTCTTCTGTTGAATATTTGATTGACTTGATTTCTATCGTAGATTACAGAGGAAGTTGCAATTGGAAGTTGAAAGGAGGGAAGCTCTTTGTCGACACCTTTCTGAAAGTGAGAGCTCATTGGAAATGGAAGAGGAAAGACATTATAATGAACAAGTACTTGGAGCAATACAACAAACTGCTTCGCCAATACCGGCCTACGGTCCTTCGCCAAGTCAAAGTAGACCTCTCAGTCCAGGTGAGTGAAATTGGTTAATCTATCTGTAGGAACTATTGTGGGAGCTAATTTTGAAGACTCCTTTATGCAAATTTATAAAAACTTGAAAATAATGACACTTTACTCTATGATAATATTTGTTGAGTAAAACATTCATAACTACTCTGTTATGTCCGATACACAGTCACAATACTAGAAATAAGGATAACCTGATTATTCCTTGAACACAGTTTAGGTACCACTCACGGAAAAATCTTTATATGTAAACTTTTCAATTAATGGCATGGGAGATCTTGAACCTAAAATGTCTTGCACAATTGATGTTGGTCCCATCTATACATGGTGTTTGTTAAACATACGGCAAAAACTTAAGGGACTGATAAATTGGTTCAGGCTTTCGTGGCCAAAATTTTCGTTGTTACGATCTTAAGTCAGTTCTTGTAGATTAAAAAACATTACATGTTATATTTGGTAATAAATTGTTATTGTCGAAATTCTCCGTATCTTCGAAACAAAGCATCCTATCAAAAATCATCAAAGGACAAAATATCCTTGGAATAGTCCTTTAAATTTTTGTCGCATGTTTAATAAACACCCTGTATGTGTATTACAGGTATTTGATTTTCTTACCTTCTATGAAAATATCTGCATCGTCGCTTCTGTGGTAAGAAGCACAATTATTTGATTGAAAACTGTATCTTGTAGATAGGAAACAAGTCCAACTAACTACTTCACTGAAGGATTAATTAACAATTTTTTAACAATAAATATGCTAACTCAAATCGAAAATATAATTTAACTGTACTATAACTAGGATCCGTATAGACGTGCGCCAGGTCGATCTTCGGCCATACATTGCTATAAATGAAATGTGTTGTTTTTAGAACCGTTGATAGAGGAGTATTGAAGCGTGAATTCGTTACCAGCACCGATATCAGTCATAGCTGTTAAAAAATCAACAAAGTCTAGTTATTTTTTTACCATTGTATTAATATGTTTTCTATTGAGGTTCAATGTTTTATTGTATTGTATTTATTTTTATGGGCAACAGTGTCACATTAAAAGATAAATATGGATGGTGCAGTAAAGAGACCCTCTCTTAGGAAAATTGGTCTACAACTATCTTGAAATCCTAAATCAAATATCAATCTTATAAGTCTTTTCTGTTTTCTTGAGAACACCCCCAAGACGTGATATTAAATCTGATGTGAGAGTAAGCCATAAAAAAGTAGACATTAATTGTATAAAGTGAGCAAAATTGGCTGTACTTCTAGTATCAAACGTTTTGTCTGCTACTGCGGCAGACATCATCAGTGGTATGTGCGTTTACTACGAGGACCAAAGTAATATTTTCAAAGCCACATAAGGAACGGAATTTTTTCCTTCAAAATTAGCCATTATTTTTATTTTATTCCAGCCACATGTTTTCCGACTATGTCCAGTATCAAAACTGATGCATAATGTAGTGCATAAAATTTCAGGTTCATCTATGCAAGTTCCTTCTCCCAGAGACTCATTAGTGGTTGGTCCACCTAGATGCCATTCATGCGGTCAACTCATTAATCCTATTAATCCAGCTTGCGTGTCTTCAGTTTTACATCCTGTCGGAACGAGCAGCCCTCCAGCACCTCATCGTAGAACTAGCGATAGATTCATTAAGCCCGCAATCCCAGCTCTGCAACCAGCTAGTCCAATGGACACTTCTGTTAATAAAGATTGATATGGTAATCGTTTTTCGGTAGATCAGATTTATAATTTATACTGCGATGGCTAATAAATTTTCTGTTGGCTTTTTTCTCATTTACCACCGCGTTTCATAGGGTGTCTTATTTTAACAGCTTTCTGCTCAACGGGGTTATTTACACTTGAATATAGTAAGAAGGAATGATTGGAATAACGCTCAGTGGTATCCTTGGAAAAAGAACTCGAGTGAAAGAAGGGTCTTCGTTTCTGGTTGAATTTTCAGGGTAAATTTTATATTGTGAAATCTGAATTTTATGTGATGTATCGCCAGGTATAATCGCCAAAGTGTCAAAATTGTATGCGATATATTATTACGCACTATAATGTATCATGTTATTTCTTATACTTTTAAAATTTATCGGCATCATTGAATATTTCCATGTTCCTGTTAGATGAAACTTTGGAGACTCCAGTGGGAATAATAGTATGAATTTCACTCGACATCTAACAGATCTGCAGCTCAACAACAGGCATGTGACAGATTTTGAAACACTGTTCTATAATGTTGGGAAATATTTCATAACTACAACGTATATGTTATTTTCCCAAAACATAAAAGTTCACTACAAAATTGATATGCTTTGATTTGAATGTTTGAAATTCGCGCCAAAACACTTGAAAGTGTCATGGCGTCGCGCGTGACGTCACGTTCGAGTAGACTACATGTAACCACTAAAAGCTCTTTCATGATAACTTTGATGATAACTATGATTGAATATGTATTCGAAAGTGTCTGTCATCATGCCTATTGTGGTTGTCCAACATATTCAAATAAATAAATTGGAGTTTAGAATAGGAGCATTTCGTCCCCAGTCCAGAGAAAGAACATGATGTTACACTCTCGGGATTTCCACAATATGCTATGATTAATTTTTTTAGGAGTATCCACTGGCTTCTCTTGGATTGTATGATTAATTTTTTTAGGAGTATCCACTGGCTCCATCTTGGATTGTAAGTTTAACACTGTTCTCTATCTTTGGACGTGGAGAAAAAACAAGTGTAATACTCTATCAAACTTCTACAAAGGTAATGACTGCATTTATTTCGGCAGCTTTAATCCTCTCAAATGGAGGATTGAAAATCTGTCTCGCAGTTTTATTCAACTTTCCAAGGGGATTTCAATGACCGGAATTAACGTAGTCATAAAATCTATATAGTATGGCTACAAAATATTGAAGAAAAATTGTTGTACTAGTAGGTTTAGGACCGTATTTGGAAAATATTCGGATTATTTCTATCTGCTTCATAAGTACTGTTTGGTTATTTGTTATTTTATATTTGTATGTACTTTAATATTCCTCAAAATAAAATTTCATCATTACTATTATCAGAGTTTCTTTTTGTTTGGAGCTATTTGAATTAGATACCAAAGCACAGACACCTCACAAATATCAGTAAAACCAGACTGATTCATAAAGCATTTGAAAGCTTGTGCAAAAAAAAATTAGAGGTGTTCAACAGGGAATCATAATTGGGCCTATTTCATTTGTTTCTATAAATACTTTAGAGAAGGACACAATCTGTAACTGTAGGGTACGGAGGATGAGTATAGGCCACATGTGCAATGTACATCCTCCCGAGGAGTTGTCCTCCTAGGTCATTGTCCATCCTGTCCTTTGTAGGAAGGTGGACAGGTCACTAGGAGACATCTCCTTTATATTGGCATGTGTAGGCAGAGACTCGCCGAACACACACTATCTTATTGGCACGTTAATAAGAGAAGCACACAAAGAAAGGACAAATTCTGCTGATTTTATTAATATTAGACAAATAACTTTCAGATTGAGTAAGTTAGTGTAAACCCGCCTGAAGAAGCTATTGTATAGCGAAACACGTGTTGCGTTTTTGTAAAACTGTGTAGTGAAAATCTCACAAAAAGTTCAAAACTCTTGTATCAGGTTAATATTTATTACCAAAAGAAGGTCCAGAATTTCACACAAATTAGCAGATTTGAAGTGGTTGAATATGTTTAATCGTAGACGTCTTCATGCAACATGCATATTCTTTAAAATATTCAAATATAGGAATCCTCCCTACTTATATGAACATTTGTCTCATAGAACAGATATCCATAACCTGAATTTGCGTAAAGACAGTGCTAAACATTCCTGTACATAAAAAGGAAATATTCAAACAATCTTTTTCCTATATCTCCTCCTCAATACATTATCTCCATGAATGGGAAAACAATGGTTTTAACATGTCAGAAACTGTTTTTAAAAGTAGGTTCAAACATTATCTGTTCAGCATTCAGAATAAGTAGGTTAAATTATCTTCTCCTTTCTTTTTTTTCTTCCTTTCTTCTCTTCAAGCCCTCATTTATTTATTTTTATACATTTTCGGCATTGGTGGAAGAGTAGATGCGAATGCAAATTCATGATCTAAACCAAAAGCCATTTGCAATCAAATACAAAGTGTTTTTATTTTCCTCTCTCTTGTATTTTGTGATTATTCTGTTATTTTGATTGGCATTAAACTTATTATTATTATATTAAGTGTTTCTTGAATACATTACAAACTAATTGTTTGTAAAAATAACCACTCCAAGAAATTCGGCCATCTTATTTTTCAGGAAGGTTTAGCGGACTGTATTACTATAGAAAATAAAACCATAATCCTTTTTACCACGCTTTTGATAGCTTCACCTGTATATATATATATATGTTTGTCAGTTTCTAACTCTTAAGCTCGGGATCTGTATGTGACAAAATTATCGACATTATTGCTTTCTATTCGCAGGCAGATAGCGCTGTTCGTAACCTCCTTGATATAATTCGAACTCACTTTACATGTATTTCTTCATTTGAAAAAAGTATTTTGTTTTATTACCACGTGCGCTTGCTGCCTTATTTGTAACCCTCCTTTGCGCGCCTGCTGCCTTCCTTGGGCTTGGCAGCTGATTTTCAGGCTCTCTCTCCGGAATCGGAAAATATTGATGGTCATTTTTCTAAACAATACACGGCTGATTGATCGCAAAGTTTAGACAAAATAAATATAGTTTAAAAAGACTAAAAAACACGCTTTTATCACATACGAAACTAAAAAATGAAAAATAAATATGGTTTAAAAAACTAAAAGACACGCTTTTAAAGAACAGCAAGCACACGTCGTTGTCTATGGGTGTTTATCTTCAGTTTCTGGGTCATTTGAATTTTGTATGGGTGCAGTCCCAAGTCACGACGCAAAATTTGCGTTGTGGTCTGCGAAAGGCCGAGTTCTCGTGAGCGACGCGATATCCATTACCTCGGATTCTCCTGCACGCTCTCACAGACAGCGGCTATGTTTTCGGCAGATCTTGCGTTTCATCGAAGTGCGGGTGTTGGTCGATCGTTTACTGAACCAGAGGACTCAAATTCATCCACCAAATTGCGAATAGACCTCTCGGAAGGACGATTATGGCGAACGTAAAATGGGCGCAGCGCTCAGTACTTTGCCCTGACAGAACACCCATTTTGATGAAACAATTTTATGTAGCTTCAACAAAATAGTCGTTATCAATTGTCAAAGTTCGGAAGACCCTTTGTAACCCTGGTTGAGATTTTAAATCTGGGATAAGGAAAAATATAGTATTTCCAATCATTTGCAGGTTGAAAAAGACTAGGTTTATCCCACCTTAGAAATTTAAGAAGCAGAACAAATGGGGTCATTATTCAACACCATTAAAAATGAATCCACAATATTTCCTTTAACTTTTAATGGCAAAATGAATGTAAATTGACAACAAGACACTTTCAACAACCCAATAGTAATAACAGTTATAAAATGAAACATCCTACAGTAAATTGTTCGAAAATTTTCAGGCTGCATTGATAAATTCACAAGACTCGTAAAAATTGACTAGGAGTATTGTCCGGTCCTCACAATAATATGTCTACTATCTTATGTTTATTATATCTAAAAAATAACAAATCTATTAAAATCACTGGTTCATTCAAGATATAAACTTTTCCTCCTGTACTTTATCATAATACTACGTAACAAATCTTTAACATTATCATAAGTAGCGTAGCTGATACCCACGGCTATAGGCCCTTTTATCCAATTCATAGAAAGTCCTTTATATAAACCTCTTCTCAGACCTTCATTTCTGAAACAAAAAAAGTACATTCAAAATTAGAATCAATGCAGTCTACGCAAAGAGTATTGGCCAGACCAATAGAGCCTATGAACATAGTTAGCTGTAAATTTCTATCCCGAAACAAGTCGCACAATAAGATTCGAAAGCTACTAAGTATGTCAGTTCAGTATGGTACACGAAGATATTGAAATTGAAAAACAACAGCAAACGAGAAGATTCGGAGCATGTTACACAAGGTTCTGCTTGGATTTCCGAAAATGGCTAAAATGAAGCACCGTAAGAAAAAGCATGGGCAACGGAGAACAATTTGAATTTCCCGCTGCTATGCGCGGTAGCTTCTGATTGGTCGACTGGTTGATGGCGAAAAGTAGATTAGTGGGGGCGGTCTGCAGAGCCGTTTTTCCTGCAGTTATAGATTTTAGCCTGGAAGATGAACCCCGAAGTGGTCGACCTACAGTAATCCAGGAAAAGAATTTGAAGACCGTGGTAGAGACTGACCCATCATAAACGGTGCGTGGGATGACGGAAGAACAGGGAGTCAGCTTCCATGCGGTTTTTGGTGGTTTGAAACGTATTGGAAAGGTCAGAAAGCTGAAAAGTGGGTGCCCCACGATTTGAACGATCGACAGAAATTGTCACGTTTCTAGGTCTGTTTTTCTTTGCTTTTGCGCAACCAAAACGATCCTTTTATGGATCGGATCATCACGTATGATGAAAAGTGGATCTTTTAGTCTTTAGTCGCTTTAGTTTATACGAAGTTGATACCGCATAAAACCTCGCATAAAAACAATGATTGGACAAAAAAATTATACAACGCCGCCTATGTCATACTAAGAAACTGCCGACGTTCATTAACTATTTAGTTTTTATGTCATTCAAATTGACTTCTTATATACTTATAATACACCCTATGGATGCCTTCCTTGTTACTTTGTACTATTTTGTGCAAGAAATTTTATACTGTTCAATGAGAGAAATAAATATTGTTATTTTTATCATTCACTGGAATGAGACTGCTAGCTTGACCAAAGTTTCATTTGCTCTATCAAATTCAAGCTCGTATATAATGAGTTTTACAGTACCTGTAAATACATTTGAGAGTGCTGACAATAGTAGAGTATTTTCCACCAGTGTCGGTTTGCATTCTCCTTCTTACTATGTCCAACGGATAACTACTGGACTGTCCCAACATTCCAGCTATTGCACCAAATCCTAAAGATGCCAGAGGGTGTGGACTCTCACCAGAAACAAAGTGTTCTGAAAGCCAAATTTCAAGCTGTAATTTTCTCAATGCAAGATGTCAACGAAACTAATATTTTTGAAAATATACAAGTGAGTTATTCGGTATGGTTGACAAACTGTTCTGGTTCAAACTTTCATTCACCTCAACTTGTAAACTTTAAAACATAAAAAAAATTAAAAAGTATAGGATCTAAAAGTGAATATAAGGGAGAAAATGAAGATTAGTTATAGAGTTCCGGCTACGCCGACCCACGTATTACGAAACTTTTTCTACTATCACTGATTGTCGTAGAATAGAATAGAATTTATTAAAATATCATACACATATAACATATATATTACTGGTACCTACAATATTTATCAGACTAGTCACACAAACTGAAGAAAAAGCAGCTTATACAGTCAAATCTAAAAATTCTTTGACATTGTAAAAGGCATTTTCTAGGAGAAGATCTATTAAAGCTTTTTTGAATGTATTGTAATTTTCAATATTTCCTAGTAACCTAGCTGCTTTGTTATAACATATGACTCCTTGATAGCTTGCCGAGTCTTGCCCAAGGGCTAATCGTGAGTAAGGTAGTCTCAGTTCATTTCCTCTGCGAGTATTGTATCATACTGTTTTTTGTATGGTGTGATTAATTTCTTTTGATATTCATAGTTATGAGCAAAATATATAAAGACGGTAGTGTTAAAATAGCTAGATCTTTAAAAACTGTCTTGTATGATTGTCTACAATGTACCTATGCCATTGATACATCTATTTATTTATTTTTTTTTGATAACAAACACTTTTGTTAGGTATGCTGAGTTTCCCAGAATATTAACCCATTTGAGATATTAGATTGTACTAATCCGAAAAAGGCCAATTTGAGTACTTCTAGAGATACTGTTTCATGTAATTGTCTTATTATGATGCAGACTCTACTCAGTTTAGTTATTAGATAATCTGTGTGTTTTCGCCAAGTTAACTTCAATTACTATTGATTTACCTGCTTTATAGATCTGTGATGTATTTTTATTAGTAAACAGATCATTAGTAAGATCCTTTTGTTGATAATTCATGAAAACAGTTTTATTCACATTAACAAGTAGACCGTTATTTGTGCACCATTGTGAAAATTCATCAGTTTTATTTGCAGCTTGAACAGAGAGGAGAAGTTCATTTTCTGCTACTATTTGATAGGTATCATCAGCATATATTATTGTTTTTTGTGGAGATACACATGAATTTTCAATATCACTCATAAATATTATAAAGAGAAGCGGAGCCAATGTTGAGCCTTGTGGAACTCCTAATGAGAAAGAAGCTGGTTGTGATTTTATTTCATCTATTACCACTATTTGCGACCTTTGACATAAATATGATTCTACCCATTCATTGGCTACTCCTCTTATTCCCATTCTACACAGTTTCTCAAGTAATAAACTGTGGTCAACTGTACTCCTCTTATTCCCATTTATACAGTTTCTCAAGTAATAAACTGTGGTCAACTGTATCGAATGCCCGGGATAGATCAAAGAATAAACCCATTGGAAATTTCTTATCATTGAGGTTTTTGTAGATGTTGTCACACATTTCGAATATGACAGATGATGTTGATTTTTGCTGTCTAAAACCATGTTGACATTCTGGTATGAGTTTATAGTGTTCAACAAATTTACGAAGTCACAAATAATAGGCATAGTTGATAACTTTGGCAAAACTTTGTCAAAACAGATATTTCTATAGTTGGTTATGTTATTTTTGGTGCCCTTGTTTTTATATATGTGTATAGACTTTGATGTTTTCAGTGATTCTGGATATATGCCGTCACATAAAGATTTATTTACAATAAATGTTAGAGGTTGACAAATTATGTCACTGACACTTTTAAGATATTTACCGTGTATATCATCTATTCCTGAGGCTGTAGTTTTAGTGGTTTTATCAAAGACTTTTTGGATCTCTATATGTGATGTTGGATATAAGAATGAGAAAGAAGATAATTTCAATTCATTTGTATTAGGTTGATTTGTTTTTATGTCAATGAAAAATGTATTGAGAAGGTTACTTATTGTTGTTTTATCTGTAATAGTATTACCATTGATTGTTACTTCTGAAGTATCATTATTTTTTATTTTATTCCTATTTTCATTGATAATTTTCCAACTTTCCTTATTAATATTTTCTGCATTCATAATTCTGTTGTTGTTATATCCCTTTTTGCCCGTTTTACTTCTTCTGTATATAAGTTCTTCTTATATATACGGCAGGGCTTCTAAAGGTCCTCACCAAATGAGACTTCCAGCACTGCTTCAATCAATGGAAAAAACGCATGGAAAGGTGTGTGGTGCGGGAAGGGAAGTATACTGAAGGAGCATTCGAATGTAGAACAATTTTTATACTAAAATCCATTTTCGTAACCAGTCTCGTTATTTAATAGCCGGACCTCGTATACCGGGTGTTTGACTGTATAGTGGTACAAGCGTACAAGATATACGAGGGTGGTCCCAGAGGTACCCGGCCTGATCTAGAGATGGCGGTAATTGTTTGAAAAATATGACTGTATTAGAAAGTACACAATCTACAAGTGTTTCAAGTTTGAAGACGCTGCATTGTTTAGCAGCCAACCAATATGGAAGCTGAACTGGATCCTACTCTGGGTGAGTCTGCTCCTTCGTTTACAACAGTGGTCAGTGGTCAAAGATTTTCCGACGATAAAGAAGTGATGTCGGCAGTTAATGGCTATTTTAAGGAGCAAGAAAATTCTTATTATAAAAATATTTTCGAACTTATTGAATGTCGCTGGGACAAAGTACAGAGCTGCAAGGAGACTATGTTTCTTTCCGAAATTTTTGTGTTTTCTTTTTTGGGCCGAGTACTTCTTGAACCACCCTCGTATGTACCGATAAATGATAATTAATAGGGTGGTCACTTTCATGGGAAAAATGATAAAAATAAATAGCATTGATAACGGGAAACAAAAATACTCAAATATAATTAGTGAAAACTTGAAGAGTAACGCGGGCCTTAACGCTGATAATAATTGTAAAATAATTCGGTAGGATTTTTTCTTCTCCTTTTTTATTTGATAATTGGTTTAACAATATGTTTAAAATATGTTTTTCCTGTTAACCAGCTATCGCATCCCTACGAACGACAACCCTCAGAAATCGAAACTTGTGCGAACTAAGGACTAACGAGGTCTTACGTGTGATTCCTAACACGGTTTGCCCCTAATGAATTAATACTGAAAAAAAACTCAAAATACAATTGTGTCTTCCAACCTTGCATGTATCAAATTAAAAGTGTAAAATTTCTAGGATTCATTGCCAATGGAATGTGCTGGTCTGATTCCTCCAACAGACAATAAAATTTCCTTCATTAAATTCATTTAAAAAACATCAAGCACCCGTTAATTAGCGTTAAATCACTTTTTCAACTTCCAGAAAATTAGCAGAAACGTTCTTTTCAAGTGCACATGTATAGAAAATGGTATACAAATAGAAAATGTTTAACCTGATACAGTCAACTAGACAATAATCAAATTCTCGACACAACTCACCTTTATAAAGTCTTTTCAGCGTATCATACGTAAAAAATGACACTCCGGCATATGGTATCACACCTGCCATTGTTGGTACATATCCTCTGTAGAAGGTTTTCACCCCTTCAAAGCAGTATATCTTCCAAAAGACCTGAAATAAAACATTCCATACGTTTTTCTTAAGAATAAATAGCCATAAAAGTGAACTAATAATAATACTAACCTGACGTAAAGTTGCATATTCCTCTTTTGGAGTCACTGCCATTCGAGCCCTCGCTAAATCAAGTGGATATGTGAGAGATTGTGAGGTAGCACCAGCAAGAGAACCTGCTAAAAATAACTTCCCAGGAGTTTTCCTGCGAAAATGAAGTTTAAAATGAGAACTCAAAAACTATTAGCATGGCCAATTATTAACAGTATAACTGCACTGAGAGCTGCAAGATAATTTATAATGAAATTTTTTAAATTCTGTTCCTAGAGCAGCTACCAAAAGACAATGTTTAGTACAAATGTATTACATTATTATTTGTATCAACATTTACTAAAATATTATTGAAAATGTATTCCTTCACTCTATAAATTGAAAAAATATTTGTTTCCTTTATTTGTGAAACTATACAAACATGCATACACATATATACAAATATGCATACACATACATACAAACATGCATACACATATATACAAACGTACACGCAAATATAGATAGATAATTTATTGGTGTTTTATACATTCATCAGTATTTATACAAGTCAATATATAAATATTAACAAAATCAGCATATATGAGGGATCTATTAATATTTACATAAACTAAAGATGCTTACAATTCAAAGAACAAGGTTTTTTATAAAAAATATTTATATCTTATACAGTCTTATACAGTTATGTCGATGACCACATTTAAAAACGAAGCAGTAAAATTCAAAATTGGGAACAATAAAACACTGACAAATGTCTATATGGTTAAAGAACTTATATCACAGTGCAAGAATTCTTCAGCGGTTTTTTATTAAAAAATATTTTATCTTGTTTTGAATATATCATTGGTTAGAGATCTTATTTTTTGTGGTAATTTATAAAATTTCACAGCCCAAAAATTTGGTCCATTTTGAAAACATTTTAAAGCCGTAGTAGTTTATACTCAAATCATTTTTATGTCTAGTGTTGTGGTCATGCACATAATCAAAAATTTCATATTAAGATAGATTATTTTTGTATATCAAATTTCCATGAAACAGAGAAAATGAAAGGTTAGTATTTTTAATGTAACGAATGTAGTCGATATTGTCTAATATTTTAATTGCTTTCCATTGGTATTGGAATATTTTATCACAGTCTGTCGCATGTCCCCAGGCATTAGAAACAATGGATTCATACAAGGAAAAATATTCCGTTTTATTGAAAAAAGGGGTCTACAGAATCTCAACTCTGCACAAATATCTCACAGCCCGTGAGGACGAAAATTGAATATATTATTGTTCGGGAACTAACCCCTAGAAACCAATTCCATAACGCAGGTGTGACTCACAGAGAGCAAAATAGGCATTCTTTGCTGAAGGATATCCAACTGAGTTGGATATAGCATATAGCAAAACACCCTGACGATAGATTATTACACAATTGGCTATCCAAAGTTCAATTTTTGTCAGTATAAAGTACTAAGAACTTATTCTCTTGTTTATATTCAATAATTTGCTCATCAATAAATGTTAAGATGCACTACTTACAAAGCTTAGCATTTGCTCTTCTTCAAAGTATTCAATAGTTTCTCTGACATGATGTAATCATATTTTATGGGTTGTATTCTTGGAAATATGTCTATATTTACATTTATTAATGTGTATATTTTGTTAATACTACTCTTAAGTCTGTAATAATACTAAGCGGTAGCATTGTGAACTTTTTATGAACACCAGAAAAACTATATCACTATATTTTATTTCACGTCATTCATGGAAAATTTAAACAGAAATTGTCCTAGTTGGCTCCCAGATTTTATGTTAATCTCCTTAAGCAATAGGTTACTAAAAGATAATCACGTGATAATTCAGACAAAAACTTTCTAGCATACCCTTCTTTCTCATCCACTTTGAGAATTTTTTTCCATTGTTCGTGTGCTGTGAATTGTATCGCAGCATGAGGAACAATTCGAGCCATCGTTGCGCTGTTTCCTCGCCATAATGCAATTAGTCCTTCTTTTCTGAACGTTTGGATTAGGAATTTCAAGGCCTTTTTCGTAGAATAAGGTTTATGTCTACAAAATGAAAAAGTGAAACATGAAATTAGATAAGTCAAAATTCGCAATACTAACCCAACTTGAAAGTTGATTTTCGTTCTGTCCAGAGGTGCGATTGTAGTTTTGGCGAGGGCTCCTGCAATTGCACCAGCAGCCAAGCTTGTTAAAATTATTTGAGCGTTCTGCAAACCCTTGTTATCATGCTGGACAGACTTTGCCATATTCACAAACTATGATCTCAAGGCATTTTAGTGCGTTTGAAAATAACGAAAGCACTAACTTCTTGAATCAACAACGATTTAGGACTTTAGGATATAACCATAAAAAGCTAAGAGTTGAAGAGATTCAAAGTTCATATTCCAACAAAATACACAACAAAAACAACTAAGTTTTGTATCTGTCACGTTACATAATTATATTGGGATATTTTAGAGTTAAGTTTACCACATTTCATAAAAAATGATGTTCAACACCTACACCACTTCCACTTAAAATGGAAAATTATATTTAAAAAAGTCCACGAAAAAGTCACAAATCTCAGGTAAACAAAAGCGGTATTGCTATGTTTCACGAAATGTTCAATATTCAATACATTGTTGAGGAACCTTGGAGAACATGCTACTTATATTAAATTTTCTTAATGATATAAACTTTAACGAAAATTAATTTCTATTTACGAAAAAGTTAAAAATAGATATGTTAATGATAAATATTGTTCAATTCTTTTTTTTTATTTACTTCAAATTCACTCATATTATATCCTACCGATATATCGAAATCTGGCTATGCTGCTTGAGCATGTGTAAACATCAAATAGTTCCTACATTGTTCATAAAAAAAGAAAATATCTCTCTCTCTTTCTGTACCTGGCTTTTGCTTCTATTCAGGCGCACTGCCTTTAAAGATGTCTATTTGTCTAAGTCTGAGCTTTAATGTAACTATCACTGTTTACTTTAGGGCTTTAAAAAGGGTAAGAACTATTTACTGTGGATATGTTGATATGGTATCATTCGATTGGTGATTCAATTCAAGTAGAGTTGAATTTTACTATGGTATAGAGCACTATGTAGGAAAAACACAGGACCGTTTTTATATTTATTCCAAATGTATTAGTAACGAGATTCGTATAATATGTCGTCGCTTGTTGATTTTACAATAAAATGAATGAAAACTTATTTTTCTAACTCGGTTAGAAAATATTTTTCAATCTCATACACCGAAAACATACATCGAAAAGCCATATTGTTTTAGCCATTCCTCCTGGAGTAAATATCGAGGTTTTTCTCTTGAGACCCCTCTTGATAAAAAAAAAGCGGGGTGTGAAACGTTCTAGTTTGCAATATCAAGCACAATCACTTAATTAAATCACTTAACATTAAATTAATTCTTTTCAGGACCTACCGCCAAGAACATCAACTCCAACACTGTAGAGACCAGTATTATAAGCAGTTGTTGTTGATTATCAGGTCCAATGTCGAGAGATTAGTAAAGTTCACAAATATTTTTTAGATGAATCATGTTTTTTATTTATTCTCTCACATTACAACGAAAATATAAACAACTGCAGTGAGATATTCATCAATAACCATTATGATTTATATTATAGCTTTTTTTATATTTAGAATATCAGCAGCAAAATCTCATTAATTTTCATGCAACCATATTTCTTATATTGACTGTTACTATAAATACAAAACCAATGACTCGGTTATTCATATAGCAGGATCTCAAATTTTAATTAGATGATAGTGCCGATCTTATTTTGATAAATTGCAAGAAAATCACCATTATATACCTTTATTCACCAAGTCTAGTATTTGCATTGCGTAGTGTTCATGTCGTCAACCCTGTTGCAATAACTTTTATTATACATGAATAAATAAATAGATATAATTTTTTCTTATGTTCAGAGAAAAACATAAATCCTTGTGCATGGTAACAGCGTGTTCATTGTATATCTACATCTGCATGAAAAATAATATATGCTCTATGTAATTATAATTGAGTATGTGTACCTGATCAGGTAGTTGTCACTAGTGATCACGTGGGGTATATAAAAGTTAGAGTGAATAATTAATTTTCAGTATGTTATTCACCACGAAAAAGAAAACTGAGTTTGATCTTCCTCTTGAAGATGATCACTTATTGGTGATCGAAACACGTGTCGAGGTGTTACAATAACGATTTGGTGTTGGGAAAAAAACTCCAGTAATATTCAAACTATAATTATTTCATTGACACTAATCAGCTACAACAACTGAGCTAGATACACAATATTAGAAATGAAAAATAAATCATTAATATCGGCTAACAACTTAACCATACCACACAGTCCCCTACGGCTCTGAGGAATGATTGATTCTCTACGACTCTAAAGATTGTTTCTCCATATTGGCTCCACATATGGGCTAGTTGAAAGAAGTGTCGATAATAACTGACAACGTACTTTGATGCCATAAAATGATCATCTGCCATCTGCCCATCTGCTTGTTTGGTTTTCCCCTAGTTATTACCAACTTGCATCTAACGTCTGACGTTGAGTTGGTTCAACGGCTAAAGCCTGCCCTGATCTCGTAATTCTGACACCTGTTGACGTACTAACCTGATCACTATTATTATATTTAATCATTTTTATCCATTGCAAAATTTCAATAGATATTTGTCACTGATCGACCGATAATTAATCATTAGTAAGCAAATAAGTACATATTGTAATTGAATAATTTCGTAATCGCTGGAAACATTTATTTTCCTTTTTCGAAAATAGAAAATGGTAAGTTATCTATTTGATTTGTATTGTCTTGCATTACCTTTTATTATTTTAGGCACGGTACTTCAAAGAAAAAGATATTGATGGTGAGTTATCAGAAAAACAAATGTCACATACTATCAACATTTCCTCTGCACATCATAGAAAATTTTATCAGTTTGTCTTCAACAGGCTTGACCTAATTTTTATGTAAGGAATAAAATTGATCTAAATCTTGGTATATTAATTCATAAGTTATGTGTGACATTAACAGCAAGTACACACTTATACAGACCAGTAACTAACATAGTTATTTGGATAAAATAATGATTTCTACGTATAATTGATACTCAATAGATAATAATACATTGCCACTTTTAAACCTTTTATCTAGATGTGTTACTAATATAATTATTATTGGTAGGTACGATTTCTGTATTATAAAGTTGTAGTCATTTCACCATAAACTGATATTTCAAAATTTTGCACAATAAATATTGTTACAATCCACTGCTGCTATCATCAAAAGATTACACATGCATCAATAATAAAATATGGGATGAAAATTATACTTTTATATAGGGTGTGTCATTATAACATGTGCAAATGTGCCTACATTGTACAAACGTTTAATAGAACTAGCTTCAAAGGACAGCAGCGTAAACTGTTTTCAGAGCGATAAGGAATTGACAATTTGATCCTGAATTTTGAAACTAGCTGGTAGGTATTTGACAGGAGTGATTTGTTGATAGACAATTTGCAAACGCAGTACCTTTCTTGGTTTTGGTTTATCTCTGAAAAAACTGTACAACTCAATTCGTTGACTCCGACAGTGGATGCAGCAAAATATTTAAGTGTTTACTTGAAAGTTCAACAATGGAAAAATAAAGCTCCAATATCTCCTGAATAATAGGGTTGACAAAAAGATAACGACTTGAAATCAATCAAAATGATGCAACCTGCAGCCGTTTTTTCTTCAAAATTTGTCATCAAAAGCATATATTTTACAAATAAATAATCAGTAGAAGTATCGATTTCTCTCAGAGACTTCTGTTAATTATTATATTCATAAAAAAACAGGTTGCGTCGATGCCATAGTTATTAGGTTAATATAAATGTATATATTGTTTATTTAATATGAATAATTCTGTTCCCACAATGTTACATGATATGTAAAAGTTGCAAATGAAAACAAACATTCAATGTTGAAATTGTCTTGGACTACATGCTAGGAATCGCAGGGTAAAAGGAAAGATCTCGTTAGTCCTTAGCTCGCACAAGGTACGACTTCTGAAAACAGACAGGACGCCCTTAAGGGCTTATTGCGTTTTTCCTCTTCTTCTCAATCCCACCCATTCCAACATTCTTGTTTCCTGTACAGTTGTCTTGCTGGGCGTATTTCATATTCTCCTGGACACAATTTGGGTTGTCCATAAATTGTTTGCATCTTATGATCCAAAGCCTTACATTCGCATAAAATAGGACATATGTACTGTTTCGGCCCTTTGTTGCATGGCATGCAGCCAAGGTCTCCATTGGTCAGCCCAATTTTTGTCAGATGTCGTCTCAATGGACAGTATCCAGTGAGACGATTGTAATTGTTCAGAGTCGATCCTTGCTTTTTTGACTTAGTTTTTCGGTTTTTTTCGGTGTTTTCTTAGTACTTATGTTTTTTATGATTTTGGTGCCCCGACAGCTGCTTCACGAGTTGAGGAACCGCGTCTGGCACACTCGCCAGCTTTTCCGTTGCCCATGGAACTGAGTGTCCTGGCACCCAGTATATAGTTAATTCATTCCTGTTCATCAGTTTCTCACGCATTTCTCAGACCAGACTATTTTTGGGTTCGTCATTGCCCCTAATGCACCTTGACTGTTTGAAATATTGATCAGTTCATTTTTTTAGAGTCCTCAAATTAGTGTTCCTTGTGCTCATCAATATTGCATATACTTCAGCCTAGAAGACTGGTTGAATTTCTCCTCGCAGCTTCCTTCCCATGTTCGGTTTTCGAACAGTCTGTATGCCAAGTGTTTCTGCCAAGCATGTGAAACATCTATTTCGGTGTCGTGGTGTCCTTCATATATTCCGACATAACTGTTTCGCCCGACCCAATTTGGGAGGAAGATTCAAGAGTGTCTTCAATGCAGCTGCTGGAGTGGTTTTCAATGCTCCCGTTATTCCCAAACATGTAAAACTTTGCACTCTGCTTAGTGTGTTAATAGCGGTCGTTTGTTTCTTTGGCCACCGGACCATAGACGCATATTTTATCATGGTTTTAACCACTATGGTGTAGAGTCAATACATCATGTCTGGTTTCCGCCAGGTGCGTCTGACGGGCATCAGTGCTACCTCCTACTTTATTTTCACTCTTTCTAGATGTTGGTACCAGGATAGCCTGGGATCTGGTGTAACTCCTAGATATCAGACCTTTTCCGCCAGTTGTATATCTTCACCTTGAGGTTTTAAAGGTACTATGCCCTCTGTCTTAGTGGTCTTGGTGAATGCTACTATGGTCGATAGAATATTCAGCCCTTCTTTCTCGGTACTAGTTATGACTGAGGATCAGACTTTTCAAAGACATCGACATTGTCAATATAAACATTTCATTCAGATGTGAAAAACTATTTTTGATAATAGACATTTGAATTTTTTTTAGAGTTTAGGGAGTGCTTCTACTTATTTGCTCGTTCTGGGAGCATAAAAACTGTGGACGAACTCAGTATGATTATGAGAAGTCTTGGTCTGTCACCTACGGTCTTGGAAATAGCATCGTATTTGAAAAAGAAGGTACATTATTTGCACATTTTTTTCATTACATTTGAGTATACTTTCACATTTTAAACTCATTCAACATGGCACTGAATACCAAGTGCTTATACTTTCTCATTGGACAAAAGTAGTATTAACTCATCAGCTTAATCATTTTAGGGAGGAAAAATGACCTTCGCTGATTTTTTGGAGGTGATGCATATACACTCACGAGTGGAAAACATTCCTAACGAGGTGATTGAAGCCTTCAGAGCAAATGATCCTGATGGAAAAGGAGTTATTCCAGCCAAAAACTTGCGTCATTTGCTTCAGAACTGGGGTGAATGTTTGTCTCCAAAGGAAGTCGACAGAATTTTTAGAGAAGCCAATGTAAACAATAGCAGTATGGTCAAATATGAAGACTTTGCTAAAGTTGCATGTGCCCCAGTCCCAGATTATTACTGAAAGTATTAACAGTATCAGACATAAATTTTTACACATTCCACAATTTGTTTCAAAATAAATGATTTGAAGATGTGTGGTGTTTATATATTTCATAATATTGAAATATGAGTAGTTTTGTCAAATGTTTTGGCATAACTTGTGATTTTTTATATTTTGCGCACCGAGGATTTCCAATTCAAATATTTTGATCAAACTTCATAATTTTTTCTCTCTTGGTATGTTGTTATTGCCACTAATGAGAAAACTTCAATCTACTCTTATTGATGGGTCGTTTACTCTTTACTCTTTTGTTTTTCGCCCCAATAGAATATTTCGATCAAACTCGATCAGTTTACAACTCATTGACATGTTAATATGGACACCAATGAGAAAAGTTGAGTAGACCCATTATGGGGGTGAATTTACTTTTGGGTAGGTACAATAAAAGCTATTTATGAAAAAACTTTTTCCCAAAAAACCAACCTATACTTGAAAAAATTACCCTTTTACCAGAGGAGCAATATAATATACTTCAAATTGAAAAGTATGGTATTCAAAAAGATGCAATTTAAACAACACAAACTCAATAACGACGATGCACTTCGCACTGAATCTGGCTATGCCTTTGCATCTAAAAAGCAGCATTGTTGACGAAGCTAACAGTAATCACTGAAACCGTTCGACCTGAAAAATATACATATACATTGTTTGCATTTCTCTTTGATCTGCATTCACAATAGAACATGTGAACTAATACTCATTTTACCAATGGAACGTAAAATATGCATCTCAGAGCAATAAAACAAAATGCTATTTCAGTTTTGACGTGCATCATTATTTCGTGTTCCGTGTCAAAATCAGAATTCAGGATAGACATTCTGGAAAGATTTGTTTTATGGATTCCAAACACAGAACTATCTTGTAAAGCACGTCTCTAGTTCGAATTTGTATTTATAAAATTCAATAATTAATATGCCACCTCACGGTAACTGTAGTGGTGACAAAGATCATCACCACGATCATGAAGAATCTAATGAGATAGGAATTCAATACAGTTTGTATAACAAAATCAATAAAAATAATTTGGAGTGCCTTAATGAAGCTGTTGAAGGCTCTGGTCAAACTGTCTTTAAACCATGGGAAGACCGTTTTAACTCTGATGCTGTAAGTGAGACTTGAGAATATAGTCAGTAATGAGACAAACTGAGAAGAATATTGCCATGAAAAGTAATTCCAAATGTATTTCTAGAAGAATGTGAATTTTCAGATTGTCTCAAGTTAGCTTCCCTTTTATTGATGACCAACATGCACTCTTACTTACATGTTTAACTTTCAATAGTTTGTGGAATCAGATGCTGATGAGGAACTGCTGTTCAATATACCTTTTACTGGAAATGTTAAACTGAAAGGTATTAAAGTTATCGGGGAAGATGCTGACAATCATCCTTCAAAAATGAGGCTGTAGGTAAATTACTACAAATAATTTCGAAACAATTATATATCCTGTATTACCATAACTGTGCACCTGCAAAATTCTAAGGCACCAGTAGATACATTTCCAATACTTTTATATTTGTGGATATCTTATTAGATCTACATTTTTATTCTAGATCAAACTCTATTACATCATAAAAATATATGGACAATAAAAATGGAACATATATAAAAAAAGGATATATACCCCGTCCTTACCAAAGACTTCCATGCAGCGAATTGTGAAAATCCTAGTTGTACTACGTGCTAGTATAAGGGTGTTCATAGTAAGCCGTTTAATGTGTACTGTAGGTATTTCCAGTGTGATTAGACTAGATTGGCTGCAACATATTTATTCATATCAAGTCCTTTTAGTGGATAATGTATGGTGATATTCAGTTTCTCTTTAAAGTCCTTCTGTTACTAAAAATCATTTTGGATGTTAGGGAATTCACCGATTTATGAAAAATGTATGTATTTTCTTATTACTTTACATTTTGAACAAAATAGTTCCTCCTAAATTGAAAAGGGGAGGAGAGATATTAGTGTGAAAGTAGATGTTTCAGAAGATTTTTTTTACCTTAATTTTTTATATTTAGTTTCCCACGATTATTGTATAAAGATGTAGAAGTGAAAAGCCAAAAAACTATTTTCTCAAATATCTCTACAAGATTTTCAATTGTAGTAATTTTATTTCTTCCTTTCCTTGGAAGGTTCTCACATTTTTTGTTTAATCTACTCTAACTCTGGTGAATTTGTGGCTCTGGTTTCAAAAATGTAATTTTCCTACAGTTTTCTGTTCCCTTTAGATAGTAATGAATGAACCTTCACTAGACATTTCATTCTTGTCATCTGCTTCTAGAAAAGGATGTCTCAATGCTGTTAGTATCAAAGAATGTGGTGTTCTGTTGAACTCATTTTTAAATTAAATGTTTTCATTGACTTTGTTCTTGTAGACAACATCCATCTTCTTGAAAAGTAGATTAAAACTGTTTCCATCATCGTTAAATTAGAACTTTTGAAAGAATTCATATAAACTTTGAATCTCATTTTCTAGCAGTTTGAAGTCGTCAACATAAACGTAGTCCTTGACTTTTCTAGCAGTTTGAAGTCGTCAACATAAACATAGTCCTTGACTTTTGTATAGACCATGCAATTTTTCAGAAAGATAATATTCTAGTTCAGTAACTATTATTTACAGGATATATAATTCTAGTTGATAGACAGTAATTGGGTATACCTAATTCATTCATTTTGATACAGTTGTTCTTTAATTTTTATATTTTTTCTATTCATTTAAGGTTTAAGAATAGACCGTCAGCAACTTTCGATGATGTAAGCGCAGTAGCAGATCAAGAGTTTGAATTAGTTAAAGATCCGACTGGAACTGCAGAATACAATACAAAGTAAGAGAAAAACACAATTTCAATATATATTTTACTATCATTTGGAACAATTATTTCACAACTGATTTAGTTGGCAGCAAATTATTTTATGAAATGTCTGTTTCATGAATTCTATAAGGAATTAAAGAAGAATTCAATTTATAAATATCTTTAAATTAAAATTGTAAATTATCATAATTTGGACCTTTTTTTGCAGAATCTCTATCATTTACTTTCCAACTGTGTATTAGACTTGAGTTTTATCAAAAAAAAAACCTTCAAAATATTGGGAATATAAAGATTCAACAATTTTACCAAATTTATCAATATTTATTTTTACAGGGTCGTTACTTTCAATAATGTGCATCACCTAACCATACATTTTCCGTCTAATTTCGGAGATGAAACTACCAAGATATATTATATTGGCCTCAAAGGAGAATTTAGTGAGGCTCATCGCCATGGCGTAACAATTTGTACCTACGAATCAAGACCAATGCCCACAGATCACAAGAATCCTCTGAGTGATATGGCACAGTCACGCCTGGGACAGTAAAACATATTTATTATTTTATTTTATTATGGATGGCTTCAAATAAATTATTTCTTAAAATAAATGTTTCAATTTCAGTCGATGTTTCTGTTTGACCAATATAAAGTTTTTGGTACTATATATGCTAGGTCGGTTCTACGTCCAAATCCCATGCCTTTTTTTATGAAGGTTCATTTTAGTAATTTCGGGACCTCCAAACGGAACCTTGTGGAACACCCGAGGTAAACTGTCGGCAATTAGGATGGCGGAAACAAATATCGGTTGGGTCCTTGCATTAGATCTGTTGATAAAAAAATCTGTTTTTCCCTGTCGCCCCCCTACGACAACTTTCAAAAGTCGAAACTTGTGCGAGCTAAGTACTAAGGTCTTACGTTTTGAAGTGTGATTCGTAACACGATTTGGATGATAGAGGCAAAAATCGTTAGTCCGGCTTTGCGGTTCGAATCACCTGTTCACACAGTGGTCGATTGAGTGAGTGGAGCGAACCACCCAACAGGCTACCGTCCCAGATGAAATTGAACTCGGGAATGAGGGTTGAATAATAATCATAGTAAAACATTGAAAAAACGTTGAGGGTGACGTCGTCGGCGTAGTAGCAAATGTATGTTGATCTGTGAAAATGAAAGAGTCATAACAAAAAGAAACATGAAGTGCATCCGTGGTATGCCAAAAGGGCACTAAGCCGTATCTTCGTTAATAAGAGTCGGATCATCGCGTGCAGCACACCTAATATAAGGGTAAGGAATGTGGAATTTATTGACAAAAGAAGAAACAAAGATGAAGCGACATGTCTGAAAGGCACTAAGTCGTGTCTTGGTTAATAATAGTCGTATCGTCGCGTGTAGTACATGAAATGAAAGAAGATGACCAATGTGTGGATCAACGAAATTTCGGATCTTCGAAAAGTAAGCACTTCCGGTTTATAAAAATTGAAACAGAAAAAAAGTAATGGTGACTTCGGATTTCCCACATCGAGGAGAATCCAAATCTGCAATGAAATGACCACTTGTGGTCGTCCGATTTCTATGATTTTGGCACCGATAGATTCGTCTCGATGTGGGAAATCCGAAGTGATTATTTTTCGATGATTTGCAGAGGTCCGTAAAGATAGCGAAAACTGCTTGGGATTACAAATAACACATTAAATTGTTGATCAGGAGGTAATTTTTTCATTTCATTATTGGTAATTAATCATGACTGAAATTGCATTATGAATGACGAACGATCATGATTGTAGTGGGTTTTTTTCGGGGGAATTATCCAAATTGAAGGTCGAATCGAGTTCAAATTGTAGGCCATTTTCAAATTTGAATTCAAAAGTCTGCGACTGGTGTGATTCACTATGACTTTCTGCAATCGGACCAAACCATCACAGCATAGTCTTATCGTAAGGAAATCGACGAAATATACCGAAAATTGCGTCAGCAGCAGTCGGGACTGGTCATCAGAAGAGGTATGATTCTATTACACAACAACACCCGTCCGTACGTTTCACAAATCACGGTCCGAAAATTAAACGAATTGAGGACCAGGCCGACTTCATTCAATCCCAAGCTTTCAATTTCTATGCTGATGAAATTAATCAACTTGTGTAACGTTGGAAATAGTGGACTGACTCAAATGGAGCTTATTTCGATTCAATTGATTAAGTATTTATCAAAGTAGACTCATTCAAACGGACAGAACTCTTGAAGCAACCTGATGGTAGGCGATGCAGGTTTTCATGAAGAAAACAAATAAATTAGAATCGATTTATTAACAATGAGATATTCTCGGACACAAATAAAATGGTACATACAATTAGTACTTAGTAAATGGAGAGAAATAATTCTTCTTACTGAATATTTGTACAATAATTACTAGTTTACATTCAAAAAATTGTAGAAATGGTCGTATAGAGTTTTTGTCACGTTCATCTGACCTTGAACAGCCTCATATTTTTGTCCAGTTCGATGACAGGATGACTTGAATGAGGTTACTTATTCTTTTCTAGTATTCTAATGAGTTCCATGCACAGTCATTTTCGAAATGAGAAAAATGAACTGGCTGACCTGAAACCAATTTCAACGATTCAAAGTAACAGTATCAAAGTTGATTGAATTGGTTGTTTCAAATGATAAGAATGTTGACGTATCTTTATGTTCATGAGCAATCATTTTCCAATCAAAATGTTTTATTAGAGAAACTGAAAGGAGTGTAGTATTTCAAATAAATGAGCACAAACATTCAAGATTAAAAATAAAAGGTTTTTTTCAACCAAAATCACGCTCATGCATTTTCTTACTGACTGTACTCTCATATTTCAAAAAGAATTACTCACAGCATACAACTATGTACTAGTTTAACAGACATTTTTATTTTCATAGAAATATAAATCAATTCACGAAATATTCAAATATTTGCAAATTGTTACTTTAACATTCATCAGTCATTGTTGCTAAAATTTATTTTTTAAATACATAAATAATTCAATATTACCATATATACATAGTAAAATATTCTTATATTAACATCTTTTATTTCTGTTTACATATTTTTATATAGTCTCCAGTTGTCTCACATCGATTAAAATCTACTTAACGTATAAAGCCTTATCAATAAAGATATGAATATTACTCAAATGTATTTTGTTTGTGTAACTTGAGCTTACCCTTCTATCAAAAGGGGTATTCGACAATTAGCAGACATTTCTTTTTGAATTTTAATGTAAAAACTGAAACAGAGAATCAGAGTGTAAACTTTCACGGCAGGAGAAACTGTATCGAAGCTATTTTCCGGGTTTGTTGGCCGTGGTCTGCAAGTTTATTCCCGATAAGTTTCGTCTACTACTGCGGTCGATATTATCAAAGGCGATAAGGTAAAATACAGAGTCTCAGGTTGTTCACACGGCAGACTCTACGTTTTCGGAATTATTCTCAGGTTTAATTTCATTAGTGATCGGCGCGGCTTCGGTTCTATTGATTGCACTAAATGACCTCACTTGTTTGCAATTAATGACAGGTAGCCAGATTTTATTCATGTTAAACCTCTCTTCTTTTCTATTGACGTTTCATAAACACAAAAAGTTTCAACAGAAAGGAAGAGGGAATTAACATAAATAGAATCTCGCTACCCGTTCATAATTGCACATAAATGAGGCCATTCAGTACAATCAGTAGAAATGAAGGCACGACCACCACTGATGGAATGAAATTGAAGTCGAATTCTAATAACGTATTATCCGCAATGAGAGCAACTCGAGTAATTCGTAGACTCATTATCTTCATCAGTGTCTGCCGCAGTTGTAGACGAAACATCATGCATGAAAACCTGCAGACCATGACCAACAAACCTGGAAAATAGCTTCAAAACAGAAAATGCTATTTTTATATTCAAAACATTTCGATATAGTTAAATCAATTTGAGGAAATTAAATATCACTTGGAAACTAATACATTTTTTTCAAAGTAACACGGTTCCAGACTATCCAACTTGGTACTGACAAAAATGAACTTTATTTTATCGTGTTATTTCGTGTCGATATCGTTACAACTTCTGTTTCATTGTCAATGCTGGTGCTGTCAGCCAACAGAACATCTGGCAGTGTTCCTGATTCCTCTATCAACTCTTCTGGTACCTTTTCCACGTTTGCTTCCGTAGTGAATCCATGATTCGTGGTTTTATTGAATTGTGTGCTCGTGTTGGACAGGGTGTTGGAATTTGTGAACAAAACTTTGTCTATGTAAAACATCGTTCCTAAATTGTATACAAAAACTTCACTTTTCACAATTATTGCATCATTTACTCGAACTTGATCTGAAACAATTTGAAATCAAAAAGTTAGGTCTATGAGTATTGAAAGAACTTGAATTTATATGTTTGTTGAATGGTAAGTTACTGTAACGAATCTGAAGCCGCCCCTGACCAGTACCCCGGCCGAATCATGGAACAAACACATGACATCACCGCGAAAGAATGCAGTCGGGAATTCCCGGTAAAACTCTAGCACCGAACCGACTACAGATTTCAAGAAAGGACCCTTACCGATATAAGCACGCCTTCCCGACCCAAGAGGGCAGCTCAGAAAGTGAATCGAGCGGCTAAATAAGAAATTTAAATAGTGGGAATAAATTAAGCGTTAGTTGCTAAGTATTGTAAATAAATTGGTTTGTGATTAGTGAAATATTGTTAGAAATGAATTTGTTTAAAACAGTTGATTCTTTAATTCGTTACAATACAATAAACTGAGTTTATTGAAATTGTTCAAAAATGTCTTATAGGACGAAACGGCAGTAACGTTAGTTACAAATACAAGTGGTAGAAAACATAAAAAATTTTTATTTCTCATTTTTCATGATGATTATCACGTAGTAAAGTAGTAACGGCTACATCAATCATTCGCGTCCGCTGGCGCATTGTAAATTATACTTGAGAAAGTACAACGAATACGTTGTTGATTTCAGGTTCCGTGGGGGTCTTGATAGTGGACGGGCGTGAATATAACATTTTACAAGCCTTATGCGGCGTTCCCACGAGGCGTTAATCACGACAGTGAACCACGCTTTCGTGAAATACACTTCTGTGTGAACGCATAGTCGTTAAACTTGCTTTCGTGAGGAACGGCGCACGACTCAAGCGTGGATAGATCAAACCTGTTTGATTTTCAGTCGTGATATACCGTTCGTGAAGCCAAGATGTCGTCACAGCAACGTGACATTTACTTATTGTGTTTTTTGGAACACGGAACAAAAATTCTAAACTTTTGAAGGAATCACCTGTAGCTAAATACCGTAACGTCACCTCTAATTTTGTTTTTGCACTAATTGCTTGTCTCATGTTAGTGTTAGATTTTGAAATTTTATTTGTAACACGCAATAAGAGGTATTCAAACTGAAATTCAGTCATTCGCAGTAGGTTTCTAAAATCTTCTGAAAAATTGCTTTTTAGTTCCATACTAACCAAGTTTGACGCTCCTAACATATTTCTTCGCTGTATCCATTCTCTAACCCAAAAACGTCTTTTTTTTCGTTTTCTTGTAATTGTGTCCTGTAAGCACTCCATCTTTTTTGCTAAGATAGTAGCAAAAAACGAACTTAGAACAGCACAACTTTCAACAACTAGATCATTCATGATCGATGTTTCGATGGTGACTAGTCGAAACGCGAGGCGTGAACGGCACGAACCCCCCAACCGTGTGAACGTTTTATAAATTCACACTTTCGTGATTGTCACGAAAGAAAGTTGACTAGCGTGGTTAACTGTTGTGATTAACGCCTCGTGGGAACGCCGCTTTAGGCTTATTTGTTATTGACACTTTTTTACTATTTATCTAATACTTGTGAGATACTCTTTCATACAGTCAAATCGATATTGGCTATTATTAATGGTATTTGATGTGAGTAATACAACATCTTGATGCTGGTATCAATAATAGTTATTTAACGTAACCAATGGTGAAAAACTGGTTAGACTGTGTAGTTTTTCATTCCTCGAATCTAAAGTAAAACGCTAATAACCAGAAAAAAGACAAACCTTTCGTTCTTTTCACAACAATGGTCTTATTTCCCAGCGTGTTCAACTTGCTTCCATCCGTTAAATCCCTGTCGTACATTCTTCCCTTGACGAAATGATTAAGTAGAATTTGCAAACCGTCTCCAGTAGACAAATAGTTGTCCGGCATCTTGTCTAGTCCGAGTTCTTCGAATGCAGGGTCTATTGGTACGAAAAAAGTATATCCGGTACCAGACACATGCGGGGCTAGGTCTGCGAGATTCAAAAACCTGGTTATATGGGTGAACCTTTTATCTCTTTCGAGTGCTAGGAAGGCGTGGGACAAAAATTGAGCTCCGAACCAAGGGAATGCCAGAAGCGGAGGGGTCTCCTTGTCTTTATGCTGTTGGTGCAATTTCGATACTATGGACTCGCTAACGAATAACACCTCCCCTATGAACATTATGTTTCCTTTGGCTACGGGGGTATCGCCTTTGACGACCATGGCTCCGTTGACGACAAGAGCAGCTGAAACATAATTGAACCAGGTTATATGTTTTGAGAAGAATGATAATCTCAATACAATGCATTTGAAGGTGAAATTTCACCTTCTATTATGTATCAAGGTCAAGGGCTTGCGAAATCTTTAGGGGTCAAATGAGAAAGTGAGAAAAACTCTCTCTAACAAAGAACCCCGAAATGAAAGACAAGAGAAACTTACTCTGAAAAAATCCCGAAGTGTCCTAAAAAAGTATAATAAAAAGGATATACTGTCCTTCTATGTCCATGTCGTTGTTACGATAAAAGTAGGATCCAGGATCATGTTAATTTCGATATAAATACATATTTGAAAGACACTTTTCGCTCTTTTCGATTCCTGTATCAAAAATGAGGAAACCATCAGAAAAATTTTACCTTGAAACGACTCTGAGAATGTAGTTCAAGGTCGAATACAGTTCGATCATTAGATTCCTTTTTGAAAGGTTCTTAAGATGTGACTTTTGTTTCTTGTGTTATAAGTAGATTCGCGAGATCTAGACATTTTCATAGTTATTATCATCTATAAATAAAAGCGGAATTGATTTTGTAGGCATTTTGAATAGGTTTCGATTATGTGAAATGGGACAAAATATAGGGTCTTCCAACGGGAACTTCAGAGCCTTGACAATGGATAACGCCATCTGGGCCATCTTGTTGAAGCTACATATATCAAATTAATTGTCATTCATTCAGTATGTTTTGCCAAATTATCATGGATGGATATAACATTCAACAAAATGTGCAAATAATGAAATTGTTTCATCAAAATGGGTGTTCCTTTCGCGCTTCGACCATTTTACTGTCGCCATAATTGTCCTACAGAGGGGACTATTAGCAATGTGGTGGACAAATCAGAGTCCACTGGTTCAGTAGAAGATCGACCAACACCCGTACATCAACGAAACGCAAGATCTGATGGAAACATCGCCGCTGTCTGCGAGAGTGTGCAGGATAATTCGAGGCAGTAGGTTTCGCATCGCTCACAAGAACTCGGACTTTCGCAGACCACAACTTAGCGAATTTTGCGTCGTGACTTGGGCCTGCAACCGTACAAAATTCAACTGAGCCCGAAACTGAAGGCAAACGACGTGTGTTCGCTGAATGGTCTCTGGAGCAGTTAGCAACTGACCCTAATTTTCATCGGAAAATCATCTACAGCAATGAGGCCATTTCTGGATGAATGGGTACGCGAAAAAACAAAATTGTCGAATTTGGGACGACACCAATCCACATGAGATCCAATAGCGTCCAGTTCATGGCGAAATAGTCACTGCGAGCAATGATGATTACCAACCCTTTTCGGCCTGATTGGATGATTTGAACACCAACGACAAGTGGTCTCAACAGATGACGCTACGTACCACACAGCAGCTCATGCCACATTGAATATTCTGCACGAGCAATTTGGGGCTACGGCCATCTCACGTGGAGGTGATGTGAACTGACCACCGAGATCGTGCGATTTGACTCCGTTAGACTTTTTCTTATGGGGGTTTTCTCAAGTCGCAGGTGTATGCGAATGAGTCACAAGCCACAGCTGTCCTCAAAGACAACATAACCCATGCCATCGGCCAAATTCAGCCAGATTTATGCGCCAGAGTCATGGAGAATTGGGGACGTTTCAGATGCCCTCCACCTAGAGAAGCCCTGGCGGACATTTTAATGATGTTATGTTCCACACACAATGACATCAATAGGTCTTTCAAACGAAAAAAAATGCGCCTAATGAAAGACCCTATATATTTTTACAATATTTAAATATCAATCTTACATCATAAAATGCATTTTCATTGAATTTTGAAGACGTTTAATACATTCTTATGGAAAAATATTCTATCATACAGTAGGTACTTACTTGTTTACTCGAAAAAACATTAAGATTTGGTTTTATAATGGATTGAGAAATAGCATTGTGACACGAGAATGCCCAACTACAATAAAAATCACTTATACTTAGGACTATTGGTTTTTTTAACAGAAAAAGTTAATTGAGAAATACCTACGAGTCTTCCTGAAGACAATTTCTCTTCCTCCCAGAGTTTTTACGACTTGTCCATCTTTGATCATGTCTTGTTTCAATCGGCCCTCGACGAAGTGATTAACGATGATGCTCTCCGTGAATTCCGGAACGCTGAATGGATAAAAACCCCAATCAATAGGATGCCACCTCTGAAAAGCGTAGTCGGTTGGAATGAACACGGTATAGTCCTTATCTGAAAATAAGGGCATCACTAACAAGTTTGATGTTATGGAAAAATCCACGAATAGTTGAAAAATATTCAATATGAGCGGGAATTTTCAATTTAGTTATTCTGTTGGAATTCATCTTCTTCGATAGATTTTTCTTTGAAAAGCAATTCGACTGCTTCACAAAATTTTTAAAATCTTCGAAAAAATTGTTCAATGGTACAATTTGAAACCTTCCTACCACTTGGTAAGGATATATTTTTTCATTAATATATTATGGATCTGTCTATTTCATACCCTGGGCTATTTGAACTGAGCCGAAGTCCACTTCAAATTTCATTTTTTCGAAGTTAAACTTCTTTTGGTGCGTTAGGGAAAAATTATGAGAGTAGATTGTTCAAATGCGTGTGCATACCGTTAAAAAAACCGACATCTTGAAGTTAGCTTCCTCTTCTTCAATGCATATGTCCATTGCTTCTCAGTCGAACGTATTTGTCCAGACTCCTCCTACCCATAGTGAACAGAAGCTCCGTTCGGGGGCGCAGCTATCTTTCTCGAAGCAATACTGCCATCCTAAGTTTCCTCATTCACTTTTTCTTTTATGAAAACACTTCAGTTTTCATAATGGAGAAAAGAGAAATGTCCGTATAGGACAAACTGACTAACTAACTAACGTTAGTTACAAATGAAAGTGGTAAAAAACATAGAAAGTTTAATTTCTCTTTTCTTCATTATGATTTCCTACCACGTAGTAATGGCTACATCAATTTACTTCAGTTTTCGTCTAGGAGGCCACCAGTCATCTCAATATGACTTTCACAAATAACAAATCTATTATCGCACTGACGACCTCGTCGAATCCGTCGACATCCAGCCTGGTTACTGGCGTAAGAGGCCGCAAGTCCTCTCAAAATGTCTTTTACTTCAATATTTATTTGACTTGACAACACCTAACTTTTGGACTCCACTTCGACCACGACATCCACGTGCCATCTTTAAGGAAGTTCCTGAAGTTAGCTAGTCTGCATTTTAGTTTTTTGAAAAGTTACCAATAGAGTAAAAGTAAAGACATCTACGTATCAAATTATATAAAAGAACAATTTGTTCAGGTCAGTCTCAAATTACCTACACTGTAGGTTAATGGACTGACACCTTTCAGAAAACAACTATTCCCCTGGCTAATACCGCGAAGGGCGTTGAATTATATCCGACAGGTGACAGGGCAGGATTCTTCACTGAAGTTATTCCTGCATATGCTGTTGGCGATACAACTGACGCAATCGATTCTCAATTATTGGAAATCGATTACTTTGAACAGACCACATATATGAAAATATTCACAATCACCTTTTGATAAAATAGAAGGTAGCTACTCTTTTTTCCTTTCAGTTCAAACTCCGCGCGCGGTTCTTTCGAATATTGGATCACGAAACGCAGCAATCGATAAAATTCTGTCACGGTTGCCACAAAAACATTTTCCAGTAACCACCGCTCAAGTATTCGAACATTATTCAAGCGGGACAAGCGAGACCCCCGTCCCGGGACGAAATTAAATCAGATTAGATTTCAATTACCCACCTTCATGCAGCAACTTGGAAACATTCGATCTCGATAAGAAGTGTTGAAAGACCCTGACGCCGCTCTTCAGGAACGAAAGTACCTCCATAATATTCTCTACGAACGTGGTGTTCGATTGATTTTTACTGCTCTCCTTCGTCGCTGCGAACGACGTCACATCGCTGAGCTTTCCCTGCGACGCGTTTCTTTTTATTGGTTGCTCTTGCGGAAAGAGGAAGTTATCGAGGACTACTAATAAACCGTTCGGGACCAAAACTTTTCTTTCTATAACGTTTGCATCGTTGGCCTTGAGTTTGCTGTTGTCCTCTTTAGTTGGCCTCACTTTGACGGTGTTTCCTCCCAAAGTTTTGAAGGTAATGTCGGACGTGATGTTCGTCAAGTCGATCAAGGATCCGAGCACCACATGGTCGAGTAGTAACTTTTTCACCAGCTCCGGCTGGTGCAGCAAGTTTTCGGCGCGTTTGGTGGCTGAATTTTGAGGCGCCAGGATGGTGAACGGCTTGTCTGTAACAAAAAAGCTCTATAAATTCAGCAGTTACCACAGACTTTTTGCATTGAGTAACTTCAACCTCTATTCTACCTGTATCTTTTTCATTTGAAGTCGTATTGAAAACATTTTTATCATCACGAATAGTGTTCAAAGACATTCTTGATTATGAAACAAAATAAGATTATTGAAGCAAATCATGGCTTACTTCGATCAAAAGTGAACAATATTTTCATTCGTATTCAAAAAATACCTTTAATGTGAGATTTCCAATTGAAAGTTCACGTGACACGTGTTTGCTATACAATAGCATCTTCAGGCGTCATAATACTGAGTATTGTGACTATACAATAGCATCTTTGGGAGTTACAATACTGACTATTGTGACGGTATACGATAGCACCTTCGGACGTCACAATACTGAGTATTAATTGTGACCCTATACGATAGCATATTCGGGCGTCATAATATTGAGTATTGTGACGGTGTACGATAGCATCTTCGGGAGTTCCAGTACTGAGTATTGTGACGCTATACGATATCATCTTCAGGAGTTATAATACTGAGTATTGTGACGGTATACGATTGTATCTTCCGGAGTTGCAATACTGAGTATTGTGACGCTATACGATATCATCTTCGGGAGTTACAATACTGAGTATTGTGACGCTATACAATAGCATCCTCGGGAGTTACAGTACTGAGTATTGTGACGCTATACAATATCGTCTTCGGGAGTTACAATACTGACTATTGTAACGGTATATGAGAGCACCTTCGAACGTCACAATAGTGAGTATTAATTGTGACCCTATACGATAGCATATTCGGGCGTCATAATATTGAGTATTGTGACGTTATACGATAGCATCTTCGGGAGTTCCAGTACTGGGTATTGTGACGCTATACGATAGCATCTTCGGGCGTTACAATACTGAGTATTGTGACGCTATACGATAGCATCTTCGGGCGTATCATGACGCCCGAAGATGAGTATCATGACGCGATAAGATAGCATCTTCAGGAGTTACAAGTCCGGCCACCCTTACTATGGTATTTTTCAATATATAACTACATGCAGTATCAGATATTTGCGCCAAATGAGCCAAAATTACATTCTTCTTAATAGTTTTGCATTTCTTCATATACATCGGTCGGTCGGTGGCCGGTCGGTTCGACGCGGGTGCCTTGTCCACTCAGTCAAATCGGCCGACGTGTTGGTTGATGATTCAAGCCCCAGGCTGAACGATCGATTTTCACTTACTATCGTCCAACCCGTGTTAGTAATCACACGTTAGAAGGTAAGACCTCGTTAGTCCTTAGCTCGCACAAGTTTCGACTATTGAGGGTTGTCGTTCGTAGAGGTGCGACAGCTGGTTAACGGAAAAATATATTTTAAAGAGATTTTTCAAACATCCATTTCGAGAGTAAATTATAAACAGACATTTTCCCACTCACTTTCGCTAATGCTTTCCATGTTTTATTGCGATAATTGCGAACCCATTCAAACTCTCAAAAACCAAAATGTCAATAATTTTAAAGTCAACTAGCTGTCAGTCGTTAATTCGTTACAATGGTAATGGAAAAATGCTACTTTCCCAAAGAAGTAGGTACTTCCCGGAAAGTTGCCAAAAAAAGTAATTTGTTGCACAGACACCAAATCAGGTCTATACTGGTGGCATGTTAATTGAATTTTTCCTAATAATGAAACACTGTCTAAATGAAACTATGGTTTCCTAGTCATCATCATGAAAGTAAAAGTCATTTCAGTTCTCAGTATTGATTTCTAAAGGATCTGTGAAATCGTGAGTGATATCTCAAAGGTCACGGAAGCACTTGGAATGAAATTTGCAATTAAATGAAATTATGCTAAGAAATTCATTTAATCTTTCTGAATGCCTATTATATTTCAAGATCATCACAATTTGTACAAACATAATGGTTGATTATGATAAACGATGTTGAATTTCATTATTGGATGATTAATGTTGTATGTTAGAAACGACGGTTTCGTAATTGGAGTTTTTGTTTTGTTCGAGCAGATTTCCGTAAATTTCCCCTCTAACCTAAACAGCGTGTTCAATCTATTCAGAAAGGAAATTAGGAATTCAGTTTTTAAGATCTATTACGGATTGTACATAAATAATTTTATTATTAGTTTATTGTAATATAAATATCCTTTACTTTATCGTTTGAACAGAAGAACGATAAAAAAAGAGAAGACAAAACCTCATTTACGATAATTTGTCCACGTAGACCGGGAGCCCGTGACAGAAATTTTGACCCCATTTTTTACCGTCTGCTTTTTTCAGAGGACATATTTACGGCCACAATCAACAGTATTATGCGTTGAACGAATTTTTTTCCATGTTACACATGCTTTAACATCAACTTCAGTTTGCATGAAAAAGCTTCTTTGACCACCATTTTACCGTCTGCCATTCATGCGACCGGAAGGCTAGGTTACGCAACCCACAAAAAAATAATTGGCAGACGGTTACATAGTGTTCTGGCTGAAGTATGAATTTTTTATTTAACCATGCTAACTAACACTAGCATGAAATGAACGAATTTTCAAAAGGCAGACGGTTTGCCGGTGTATTGATAATTTATAGGCATTAGTTAATTAACAATTTTTTTACAGTGTCTTTGAACCATTTTTCACCGCATAAAACTTGGTAAGATATAAACTTCAGTATTAAAAATACGAAGAAAAATTATTGGCAAACGAATAGACCGTGTTTATAAAACTGAAAATTATTTTTCAATTCGTTAAAAAAAGTAATAACTTTTACCGACATTNTTAAATGAACATAAACAAAACTGTAGTTCGTAGGATAACACACAGGTGGCGCCACTAGTATAAAATATATATGATTTTTAGTTAACCCTAACCTTCAAAATATAGTTGTACAAATTTCACAGCTATCAGACTATTAATTTGTGGGATAGAACATTTTTGGTGACGCAACTTTTGTTAGTTTGAACAAAATGGATGAAAAGGAATTTCGTGTTTTGATAAAGCCTTGATTTTTGGCAAAAAAATACTGTTGAAGCCAAGGCTTGGCTTGATAAACATTATTCGGACTCAGCACCAGGAAAATAAACCGTTGAGGAGTGGTTTGCTGAGTTTAAACGAGGTAAAATGAGCACCGATGCTTCCACATCCACCGTATTACCCAGATCTGGCCCCCAGCGACTTTTCCCTGTTCTCAGACCTCTGGAAAGACATTTAACGCCGATGAAGGAGTAATCGTCGAAACTGAGGCCTATTTTGAGGCTAAAGAAAAATCGTGCTATAAAATTGGTATCGAAAAATGGTATGACCACTATGATCATAGTATCGCATTCAAAGGCAACTATTTTGAATGATAAAATCAATTTTTTTAAAAAACATATCGATCATACTTCGAAAATTCCAATGAAAAATAGTATTATGCTATGCAGCAGGTGATTTCCAGGTGAATCTATGTTACTTTCTTTAAACACCAACTGAAACGATTCTGCATTTTTTGAGACGTTACAAAAAATTCATGTTAGGTTTGGACGAGCTCATTCTTGTAGTCAAACTGCAAGTTATATCTGAGATGCATCTGGATTCAGCACACCTCAACGTGAATGCCATTGTCGGAAATCCTTGAGGAAATTCATATCGGCGCTTTTGAGAGTTCTGACTCCGACAGAAACTTGGGAATCGGCGTTCATTATACGCTACAGCTCATCTCTTGTTGTGAATTAAGACGTCCTGGTGTTCTTGACTGATAAAATGATTGATCGCACTTGTGAAAACACTTGCAAATTTCTCTATCGAAGTGTTATAGCTTCCGGGAACTTCATCGTCGGATTTGATTCATTGGATCTACGGGCGGAGAAAATTAATTTATCTCAATTATTGGAGTGACATTCGGTTGTTATCGTCAGAGCCAAGTGCGATGAAGTTTCGCTCAGATTGGGATGATGTGTACAATGGCGGTGGGTTTTTCAGGAATGTAATTATTGACGTTTCGTTCGAATGAATCGAAGTCGTCAGTTTCGAAGTGATTTAAATAACGATCCAATCTACCATGATGGCCTAATTCATTCAATTATCCAATGAATAATCATTAATACATAGAGCCGTAACTTGATGGACATTTTCGTCATTATTGATTTTTTAAAGGCAAAACACAAGCACTATAGAAAAATTCTTGNTTTCCCTCTAATAAAAATTACTAAACATATTCAATTCAGTATTTACATATTTGTCTAATTAATAATGTCATATGTACAGCCTTAAAATATTAATGGCTTGATTTATTTATTAGTTCCATAAGTAATACTCTTGTCAACTGAAATGTATTTTCAATTACATCAAATAAATTGACATTATTACTAAGAATAAAACTGTAAATACTATTTTTTTATATGTTTTTCGATAGTAAACAAATGCTGATACCTATAACCTCTCAATCAGCTCACTTTTTTTCCTTTTTGCGGACGCCCATGACGTTTTAACCACCTTTTTAATTGTTCACAATTATGAGCCTCAACTGAATTATAAACAAGTGAAGCACCATCAATGGTTTTTTCCAATAATTTATTTGTTTGTAGAGATAATATTTCTTGCCCAGTCATTGTTGATTAAAACAGTACGAATGTTTTGAAATACCGTCATTTCAATATGACGGCTACGCTTGCGCTCGTCTTATGATGAAAAGGCCTATGAGCACTTTGGGCAAGTGTTCAGGGCCCCGCGATTGATAGGGGCCCCCCTCAGGTCAAATACAAAATCCATAGTTCCTGTCAGATCACCAAACGATAACCAATATTTATTATCAAAAAACTTATATAATTCGAAGAAATCGAACCTAAATTACTGACTACAACACCAACTTACTAGCGTTTACATGCGCGAAGTTATTCTACTCTCGCCCAAAAATTAGGCTTTCCGACTTCAGCATGCTTAGATAAATTTGAATATATACAAAGCACATACACATTTCAAAGAAAAAATATCAGTAGTACACTCATCAGTGTGACTAGCTCCATTCAAATTGAGCTTCAAGTTTGAATCAACCAATTAATTCAATTGAGAAATTACATAGAAAAATTAAACCAAACTCTCCAAACCAACTCTCCAACCTAACTGACTAAAATGTTCGTGTCATCTTCATTTTCTTCAGGTTGGAAATTTTCCCTTACCCTTTCAACTGAGGTTCGTCAGGAGGACGAATGATTTATAACAGGTTCGTTCCAACCTTGAGTCACAAACAGTTTTCCAACAGTTTGTAAATCGTTGTCAACGCGNAAAATACAGGTCCGTATTTAAAAATTCAAAGATGGGAATGGCCCCAGTCAGATAACACCCTGTATAAAAGATTCATGGATATATTCTGAAAGCTCACATCAAGTGCCAATAGCAAAATGTGGACAGACTTACAATATGTCTGCGAATAAAGAAGATATAGGCAAAAACATTATTTGGGATTTTTTGGTTTTTCCTGCATATCTCCAAAAACAAAAGACCTAGGTATATTCGATTTCTTTACATCATTGAATATGTCTCTGAAATACACAACTTTGCCACAATTCAACCGACACTTTATCTCTTATTGTTTACGAGATCCCCATGTAAAGAAACGAATTTGAATAGCCCTGTAGATTCCTGTGGAACACCAGTGTTGAAGGCAAAAGTATTGGAAAGATATCCATCGACGGCCAGCAGGAAGCTGCAGTGCTTTACACAAAAATTATCCGGCAAGGCATAGCATCGAAGTTTGGCCAGCAAACCCTCATGCCACACACGGTCAAAGGCCTTAGAAATATCAGGCGCAACAGCTCTTGACTCTCCATGTTTCTCGATTGCATTATTCCAAATAATGGTAATATACAATAGAAGGTCGCCTGTTGATCTTTGTTTTCGAAAGCCATATTGATGATCGCTTAAGATGTTAAAGCCTTCCGAATATTCAAGCATATGGTGGTTTATGGTTTTCTCCATGATTTTTAATATCACTGATGGCAAAGCGACTGGTCTATAGTTACTTGGAATATTTTCTTGCCGTTTTTGGGAATAGGCTGAACGCGAGCAATTTTCCAACAAGAAGGAAAAACTCCTGCCTTGTAAGACAAATTGAGAAGTCTGCAAAATACTGGTGCAAGTTAATTTGCGCACTTTTTGAGTACGATGTGGGTGGTACCTGAATATAATTGATCGATGAAACTTGATAGGATAGGTTTGAGAAACATTTCTATTTATTATAAGATCTGATTTCAACCGAACACTCCCAAAAGAAACTATCGTCACCAAACTGAAATGTAGTACATTGTAATCACTGAAAAAGTAATGAATCTCTTGCAAGCGAGTACCAGTGGAACACTTCCACAGATAAAAAAGTGCTGTAATGGACAGTCAATTAGCGGAGTTAATTCCGAGAGAGGAATTTTAATAGAGTAGATACGTATAATAATCAGAAGAAGGTAGATAGGTATTTGCAATTATGTTGCCCATCAATCAATGTAGGCCTTTCAGCGCGACACGAACGTATGCGATGGGTTGAGTGCTCATTAGAGGACCCATCGGTCACTCACACCGCATTTACATCCTTCATTTCGAACGGCTTGAAGTTTCACGTGAAATCGCTCATTTATTTATACTCCAGGAGAATTAGAGAAAAAAGTTCGGACTGACTCTCAAAGGATGTTGTTATGATTTTAGTCCAGCTCGTGTGTTGATAAAGCATTGGTTTTTGGCGAAAAATATACTGTTGAAGCCGAGGCTTGGCTTGATAAACAGTATTTTGGGATGCACAATCAACAGCGACTATTACATAGCGTTATTGGAGCGTTTGACGGACGAAATTGCGGAAAAACGGCCCCATTTGAAGGAAAAGAAAGTGCTGCTTCATCAAGACAAGGCACCGTGTCACAAATCGAAGAAAACAATGGCAAAATTGCCTGAATTGGGCTTCGAATTGTTTCTACATCCACCGTATTCTCCAGATCTGCCCCCAGTGACTTTTTCCTGACTTCAAACCTCCAGAGAATGCTCGCTGGAAAAAAATTGGCTTCGTAATCGTCGAAACTGAGGCCAGTTTTGAGGCCAAAGACAAATCAGCCCAACTGTACTTATTCCAATGTTGACCAGTTTCAGGTTTTCGAAACATCAACGTTACTGAAACATGTATAACATCTTAATTTTCAACGTTCTTCCCAATTTCTGGAAAGATTCAATTTGTAACTGAAATTTCACAACTACACAAATAAAAATAAAGCCTGGTTATAATAGCAGGGGAGCCAACGATGCAGAATGGGGATTTTCTCGAGCGTCATTGAGATAAAATTCCTGATTTTAAATGGGTCTACCAACGAGGAGATCGCAATGCATTGCTGTCGACCACACCGCTGAAGATGCTCATCGTAGTTTGGGTAGAACGTTCGGAGTTAATCTCTTTATTGGACCACGGCTATCTAGGGGGTCGTTCAAGTGTTACATAACGTAATTTGGGGGAAGGAGGAGTCTTGTAAAACGTTACAGGGGCGGAAGGGGGGTTGGAACAACGTGTTACTTAACTTTTTTTTTTAACTCAAATATAGAACTAGGGAATTGCAGTGTCCCAAGTTGGCTACCCTTTTCGTTTTATGTTTTACGGGGAATTACCCGACTATAGTGTATGTTATTCTTATTTTCTTTAAGTTGTCAGTATTTGTTATTGTTTTGAATGCGTAATACGGAGAAGCATATGCCCCCGAAAAGTACGAACATACGAAAAGTACGTTATTTAAATTATAGATGATGATGATTTGTAATTTTTATAAAAAATAGGTACGATATTATTTTATTCCAATTAGCTTTCCGTTTCTCATTGTATTGCCAAGGGTTGAAAGTTAAAATAAGTAGGTGATTTTATTTAGTGAAAATGAAGCTGAAATAGGAGAAATCATGAGAAGAACAATACATGATGTCAGAAATGTATGTGTGGACAGTTCATAATTAAATGTATAAGTAGTGAAAGTGGGCTAAATTATTCTTTATGGGATACTCACGGATTTTCGCGATTTTTTCTGTGATGATACTATGTGATGGTAGGAATTCAGAATATTTTTGTTGGACTCAATTAGTTTTCGAGATATAGCCTGTCAAAGTTTGTATGACGTCATATTTTATCTTTTTTAAAGCAAGAAACGATTGCAATTGACATATTTTTTTTATTTAACACAACTTTTTCCATATCATGGCACCTTTTTCTATCCCTTTTCAATCAATTATTCGAATTATTCAATCACTATTCGAAGATACGTTCCTTTTACAATTTGGAGGTCAGGTTAGATGTTGAGGAAAGATAGTTGTTTCAAAAGTAAATATTCGAGAATTCGTTCCTTTTAGAATTTGAAGGTCAGGTTAGATGTTGAGGATACATAGTTTTTTAAAATTCCAAAGTAAGGTTAGACTGAGTTAGGTTAGGTCGGGTTAGGTTAGGTTGACTTTTGGAATTTCAATCTGATTTCAAGAAACTTCGCAATGAGTGAATGAAAAGGGATAGAAAAAAGTGCGATGATATGGAAAAAGATGTGTTGAATAAAAAATATGTGAATTGTAATCGTTTATTGCTTAAAAAAAAGGTAAAATATGACAGGCTGTTCTGAATTCCTACCATCACATATTATCATCACAGAAAAAGTCGCGAAAATCCGTGAGCATCCCATAAAGTAAAATTTTCCTGTGAAAGTGTATAAGTTGAGCCTATTTTGACATACCTAAGTGAACGTTTTTTTTTTTTTTGAGGGCGAAACACAAGCACTACAGGAAAATCCTTAAGGCACTTAGAGCGGTGCCTGTACGAAACTAGTGAATCACATTGGTTTTATAACATTAAACGACACTATGAATCGAAACATCTTCAAAGTTACTCCAAGTATACAGGAAGTTTGCGGAAGGAAAAATTTGAATCTTTGAAACGCGGATTAAAATCTCTAACCTTTCTTCGGTGTTCCAGACTATCAATGTTGCAAGTGATGTTCGCGTCTCCAATCATCAGGCGGATGACTCTTTTCTAGATGGAATCCAGCAGCTTCAGGGTATGTATGGGGGCGAAGCTCCATACATGAGAACAATACTCCAAAGAAGGTCTGATCTGAGCTTTATAAAGCTTCAAAAGTTGCTGAGGTGCGTATAGTTTTCTGGATCGGAACAGTGCTTCAAGCTTTTGAGAAGCAGCCTTTGCAATTCCAGCGACATGATTGAGCCAAGACATATTGGTGTCCATTTCAACCCATAACAAACTTATCGAAGCAGAAAGCGGAATTGTTTGACCTGACATTATTATATCCGGTTCGGAAACATTAATCTTTTTGGAGAAAACGGATGCCTGGGTTTTTGTGGCATTGAATTGTACCTGGTTACTTTCATCTCAATTCCAAATTACTTCTAGATCCTCATTAAGATATGCAACTTCCTGCTGCCGGTGAAGATGTGCATTCACAGCCGATGTCCCGGAATCCAAATGTAATGCGAGACACGTGTGTTGTTGTCAGCAAAGCAATATATGTGATTGTTAAATAATCTTTTGTTTTATTTATTATTCTCAAACGCGAATGAAACAATAACAAAGGTATTTCAGCGACTTGCCAGTATTTTGCTCAACATAATTGTGACTTTTACGTGACTTTGTCACGTAACGTTTAGGGTGGGGAGGGGTCTACACCACGTTATATAGGAGGAAGGTACGGTCAAACATCTTCAAAAATTGCGATATGCCATATTTGAATGACCCCTAGCCCGGATAACCAAAATTCGAAGTTCCTAATTTTGTTGTATTATCAGTGTGTGGCTTCGTGAAATTGCTGATTTATTTATAGGTTTGTTCTCGGACGGTGAAAGATTGATTGTGTTAATTTCGTTACACATCGGTATTTCGGGTGGACGTCACAAGGAGATTTTTCATTATCGTACGCAATGTTTGTTTCCACAGAGGGATTGAGGGGAGATCACCTTTATTCAAAATGAATGTGGACGATAATTGAAAACGGAAAATTTCCCTTTGAATGTTTTATGTACAGAAATAAACGATGGCTTCTGAAATTTGATTTGATGACTGGTAGCATTTCAGTTGAAATTTAAATGAGTTGATTTACGCTCAAGCAAAATTGACAAAATAAGTGTAATTCCATTTTTATTTTTGATAACATTTCCAATATTCAACGCAACGATCAGGCCGGATGAACAATTTCCTAAGAACCTAGAAATCTGATATATTGAAATTAGAATCACTTTCAAGTTGTTCTTGACTAATGTATCGGGTCTGATAAATTCACTTGTTAATACCATATAAAACTTCTCACATAAAAATAATGATTAGACCACGCCGCCTATGCCATACAAAGAAACTGCCGACGTTCGGTAACTATTTAGTTTTTATGTCATTCAGTTTCGGTAAATGACATCTCCGAATGGTCATACGACTATTTCCAATTTGATCAATTGTTCATCGGAAAAATTGAATACATAGTTGAAGAATCGCTACTTACAGTACAGCAGCATATGTTTTAAGGAGGTTTGAAGGCTGATTATTTCAAATTTATACATTGTAATCGGTTACCAAATAATTATTGAAGTATTTTGCAAAAGAATTTGCTTGATAAGACAAGCAAAAGTTGAGGACATATTGTATCGAAAGCTTGGGAATAATGTTTTGATATAGACATTTTTAGTGAATCGCAATCGATTGAATGGCAATGTACGTGAACTGTTCAAATAATAATGATAATAATAATTTCTGTGTTTCTACGGAAACACGTGGATAAGCCAATGCATGGGGCCTCCTTCAATAACATTGGAGACCTTTTCATTCTACGATGCATATAGTTTTTTTACATTTGGAACATTAATGATCCTAGGGCTGACGTCAAAGGCGAAGTTCAAATCAATAATTCAAAATTACTAATTTGTTCTACCACTTAACCTCACACAAGCCTATGGAATATGCCTATAATACAGAATTTCAAAAAAAATAATAGGGACTCTTAACAACTTAGGGATCTGAAATGTATTATTTGGTTTATTGCTTCCACAAAACATTCTTATAGTAGTGCTTGAAACTAATCACATTCATTTTTTTAATTTCGTTTGGAATGTCGTTGTACACGTAGCTAATTTGGTAACTGAAGGACCGTTTAAAGAATTCATGATGGTGAATTGGTGGTGTTAAAATACCTTTAAATCGAATACTGATTGTATGAACATCGGTTCGAAATGAAATTTTTTCATATAAGTAAATCGGAATCTTCGTTATGATTATTCTGTGAAATAAGCACGCTGCATGCAACCGCCTACGCATTGCCATATTTAACCAACCCGTTTCAACCAATTTATTGGAAATACTTTCTCGCCTTTGAACCCCATAAATGAGACGTAAACATGAGTTCTGAATCTTTTGAATTTTTTGCTCATATGCTTTCGTTAAGCAGGGACCGTACACTGAATCAGCAAAATTCAGGGTAGACAAAACTGAATTATCACATAACATTATTTTTGTTGCTTTTGTAACAAAATTTCCCTTTCCATAAATAATCTTAAGAGTTCCATAAGCCTTTTGAATAAGTTTTTTTACGTGTATTTCGAATCTTAAATTACTTTCGAGAATAAGTCCCAGAGTTTTCGCTTGATCTACAATGAACAGGTCCTTCTCAAGTATTTTTATTTTTATTTTGTCTTCAATCTTCTCTCTGACATGTTTTGGCCCAAATATCAAAACATTTGACTTTTTTGGGTTGTTAACTAGACAATGATCAGTTGCAATTTCAACGCCTAATCAACGTCTTCAGGTTTGAAAGAGATATAGATCTGTGTGTCGTCTGCGTATAAATGAGAAGAACAATGTCCAAGGGAGTTAACGAGCTGGCTGGTATGAATAGAAAAGAGTAGTGGACCTAGGATTGAACCTTGTGGCACTCTCGACTTCAATTCTAGCAAATTCGACTTACTGGCTGCTACTGTAACACTCATCTTCCCCTCAAATAATTATTGGAAAATTCAACACTATCTGCCGATATTCCTATATGATGCAAAATTGACATTAGTACGTCATAGTTTATAGTGTCAAATGCTCTACTAAAATCAAGAAGTATCAGGGCTGTACATAAACCTTCATCTGAATCTGAGAAAATATTATCGACTATATGTAGCAAGGCGGTAGTGCAACTATGTCCTCTTTTATATCCAGATTGTGTCGGCGGTAAAATTGATTTTTCATTCTGGTTATTCGTCAGCTGATGATTAACACATTTTTCTAACACTTTTGACATCCGGGGTCCTTCAGTTCTTGAGGATTAGTAGTTTTTGGTAGTGGTAATATTAGAGCCTTCTTTCAATTTGAAGGAAATACATTATTGGTGAGACAGTAATTGATGATATGGGTGAAATAAGGAAGAATTACTGGACAGCATAGAAGAATCATTTTGATATTCAAACCATCATATCCAATTGCATTGGTTTTTATTTGACAAAGAGTTTGGGATATCAAATACTGGTCAACTGGGGGATAGTTTAAAGTTGGAGTCATAAAGTATATTACTATTATAATGGGATATAATATCAACTGATGGAGAGATAATAAGTAAGGTATTAACAAAAAAATTATTGATTTCATCTAAATTTTGTAAATAAGGTTTAATATCAGCTTTAGCCTTCACAGGTAGAACTGTATTATTTTTTAATAAGTTCCAGCATTGTTTATTGTTAGATACAGTGAGCTTCGAGTTGAAAAAAACCATTTTTCCTCAAAATAGCTTTAGAGGTGGAGTTTCGCAGTTCCTTATAAAAAATTCAGTACTGGTTATTCCTCGTGATTTTGAATCACGAGGAATAACCCTAACTTTCATCATTTGTGAAATAGTGCCCGTTAACCAAGGTGCAGGATGGTTTGTAATTCTACGTGTCTTAACAGGGGCATGTATAACATACTATCCACAAGTATATGTAGTTTATCGTCTTCTTTCTCATAGATGGAAAATAATGGAATTCTATTAAGATCAAAATCAAAATTCACCAAATTGTTGTTCAAAGCGCGACCCGTAACCATCCTAGATTCTCTGTGTTGCTTCTTCAGACAATATTCACAAAATACTAATTGGTGATCGAAAAAGTGTACATCCACGACGTCCTTTTCTATAACTCCATCTTTATGTTCTACAATAATCAAGTCAATTAAGACATTTCTTGCTTCGCAGCTCAAAAATTCAGATGAACCAAACGTTGAAAGCATTATTGGAAAATAACTTTATTGAGTACCTGAAAGAACATTTACCCCCGTAAACCTGAAATTAGTTTCCTTTCAGGTTATCAGCAGCTTGGAACGTATTGTAGCCGTCATTATTAATGAACGAGCAATTTTCCGCAGCTTTAACAAAATTCCCCATTATTGCCTCATATATTTCCGTCACTCCCTTTCATCATCCTGTGAACTTTCATATATGTTCCCCAGTGATACTCTGGCTTGGCGAACTACTTAACAAAACTTTATGAATCTGCATGCTTCCTAATATTTCATGCTTAAACGATATGGCGGGTCGTGCTGCCTTCCTTAAGAACATCTCGAGTTTTCTAATATCCAGGGATTTTTGAATTTTCACTGGTTCCTTCGGTACATAAAACGGTCCATTATGGAAGTTTATGAGATTGGCCCAATGAAGTGGATTCATATCTAGGGAGCTGGGAAGTTGAAACAAATTCTCAGAGTTTAGAAGTGACTGAAGTGGCAACTGTGTTTGTACACATGGACTGAAAAGTCCCGGCCCTAAGGAAGAAAACGCGTATTTTTTTCAAATTGACTTTTTCCATCAACGTAATCTCCATCAAGAACCACACAATCATTACAGTCCCGCTCTAACATTTCAATAACACTCTTGTAGAACGGTTGATCTTTTGCCTTAAAATAGGCCGCAGTTTCAACAATAAACTCCTCATTCTAGTAATATTTTTTATTGGTGAGCATTTTTTTGAGGTCTGCAACAGTCAGTAGTCGCTAGGAGCCAAATCTGGTGAATATGGTGGATGTAGGAGCAATTCTAGGTTCAATTCATATCTGTTGCCATTGTCTTGATTGACTTGTGACACGGTGGAACTAAATTTGTTTATTTGACATATGCGGTCGTTTCTTTATAATTTCAGCCTTCAAACGCTCCAATAACGCTATATAATATTCACTGTTGATGGTATTTTCCTTCTCAAGATAGTTGATGGATATTACACTACGCACATGTCAAAATACCGAGGTTCAGGCGCTTTGGATGAGGTTCACCAATTGGCCTCGACTCAGATGACGATCGTTTTGATTCTAGAGTGGAGTGATGGATCCACGTTTCATCCATTGTCACATATCAACGAAAACATCCCGGTTTGTTATGATTGAACATTGGCAAACACTGCTCAGAGTCATCAAGACGTTCTTGTTTTTAGTCAACAGTGATCTTGTGATGTGTTTTGTGACACAAGTTATGTATATCAACATTGATAGATTGGCTACAATGACTGTCTGAACCTACCTGTCATATTGTAAGTCGAGAGAGATGAATAAAGGCAGTTGCTCATCGACATGCGACTAGAATATATCAAGTAGTTTCCTTCAAAATATAACATGGCGCAGTCGAACAGTCACATGTGGTCAGACATCTTGAAACAATTGAAATTATGTTAATAATTCTTAGTGAAAGGACATTTTATTATTAATTGATGGTGATATTTTGATATAATTATCGATTTTAGAGATGCTGCACTCTGGAAGTCTCTCAGAAAACAGGAATTTCTGGAAGCAACGTTTTCTAACGTATTTGAAAGCTACTGAAAATAGCAAAAAAGAAGACTCCACCAAATGTGCTCAGCTTCTAACACTAATTGGTGAACAAGGTATGAGAATTTATAATACTTTCTCACTCTCTCTCTCTCTCACCTTGATGTTGAAATCGAAGCACAAGTATGTTTGATTTCAATAAATTTGAATGTAACTGAGAATGAACGAAAAGAACTTGTAAGAAAAACAAATGAAAGCAATGAGTTAGTGATTCTGAAATCATATCTGAAAGACGGCTGGCCTAACAATATAAAACTTTTAACTGAAACACAAAAATTCTATCATAGATTCAAACATGATATATCTGAAGTAAATGGTTTGGTGTATAAAAGACACAAATTCATAGTTCAAAATGCATATAGGCAAGAAATATTGAAAAAATTACATTATACCCATATGGGCATCAACAAAACTATAGCCGAAGCAAATTTATCATTCTACTGACCAGGAATGAATAAACATATCAGAACCACTCGTATCTCATGAGGTAGTAGAATTGCCATTTCACAAAGTACTTTGTGACATATTTCACTTACTGAATGAATCGTATGTACTCGTGATTGAATACTATTCAAAATATGTAGAAAATGCAAATTTATAGAAGAATCTTTCTAATGATAATGTAATTTCAAAATTGAAAACAATTTTTGCTCGATTTGGAATCCCAAAAATTGTTGTTTCTGATTCAGGACCAGAATTCTCTTCTCATGAATTTAAATCAAACTGTAAAAAATGTTAAAAAATGTTATTATGATGACAAAGATCCATATTTAGCTCTTTTAGAATTAAGGAATACACCTATAGACAAAGAACAGAAATTTAAGAGGAATACTTCCTCAACCTAATATTCACTTCAAAACAGAAAACTATAATAAAAAATATAATGTTCATTTAAAAGAAAGTAAATCAAAAAAAGAGTATGGTTTTGGTCTACTTATCATTCTATTCTATCCGCATAATATTCTTCCAAACTATAATAGGAGAACTCTTTTGACTGCTTTTCTGAAGCTGGCGTTGGACGGTATATGTTTCATACTATTTGGAAGGTGATTGTACATTTTGTAGCCGTTATATATAATTGAATCCTTAATAAGAGTGGAAGATGGTAATGGTAGTTTGAGCTGGTTACTTTGACGAGTGGGGTATCTTTTCCCTGTAATGAAATTTTGTTTGTGTTTATTTATGAAACAAACTGTTTCAAGTATAAATATAGACTCTACCGTGAGTATGTTGTGTTGCTTGAAGTGAAATCTGCACGAATCGCGAAATTTTACTTTACAGAAGTATATCAGGGATCTTTCTGTAAGACAAAAACACTTTGAAGAACATTACCATTGCGCAAATGTGACTCTATCAAGGAGTAGTAATACTGTCACTGCGGTTTGGTATCCCAGATTGTTTGCAGCAATTTTCACAGCATAACAACCAGCGGACAATTTTTTATTTAAGTTTTTGACATGTTGATTGAATTTGAGACCGTTGTCGATGTATAGTCCTAGAAATTTAGAAAAAAACACCGTTTTCAGACACTATCTTAGTTTTCACTTTGTTGATGGATAAAAGGTTCGAGTCGCACCACTCTTTGACCTTTATTATATCTGAATTAATGATATGACTAAGATCAGCTTGTTTATCATTATGCCATAGTGTGGTGGTTTCACCGGCGAACAGGGTGACATTTCCTGTAATGTCGAGCGTCGTCAGGTCACTAACATATTGTAAAAACACAATTGGACCCAAGACTGATCCTTGTGGAACACCACATTGTATATTACCTAAAATTGACATTGATTTTGTCTTAACTACCTGTGTACGGCCAGATAAATATGTCGTGAACCATGAATGTGCTTTGAACAAAGCTTTCTCATGGTCAAATGCTTATGCAATATTAAGCCAACATATTGTTTTGATATCTTGACAAACTTAGCTGACTCACATAACTTCATTTTTTGATAATTTGAAACGATTTTGTGGAATTTTTAATGTTTCTGGTGTTATCTGATGTTACCGTGTTAGGAATCACACGTTGAAAGGTAAGACCTCGTTAGTCCTTAGCTAGAAGTTTCTCAACTTCTGAGAGTTGTTGTTCGTATGGGGGCGACAGCTGATTAATGGAAAAACAGATTTTAAAGAGATTTTAAACAGATTTTTTTATTTCCTCATTTGGACGTCCACTCCGTTCTGCATCATCGGAGTCTCTGCGACCATGTTTGAAGTCAGTAAACCAACGTTGAATTGTTATTTCTGATGGAGCGGAGTCCTTATAATACTTTTCAAGCCATTGCTTTGCTTGAACGATATTTTTTCCCATCGAGAAGCAGTGTGAAATCAAAACACGATATTGTTTATGATCAATTGTTTTGAAAATAACAGAAGTGGTGTCACTCTCAGCACAATAATTCACAAACTTATGAGTAGAATATCATAAAATTCCATCAGCTTTCTTTTGAAGGTTCATACTAACTGAACAAGCAGTGAAAACACTGCCAAAAATGTCTGTTTGATACTAGATGAACGATATCAGATCTTTTTTTGGAATAATTGTCAGAGTATCGATATATTACAAAAAAGTAAAACTCATCAGGATGAAATACCACTATCAGAGCACTTGCTAGTAGATGAAAATGCATTAGCTAATAAATTCAATGTCTGTAACGTCTTCGAGATTACATATATATCATTCAGCATATCATTCAATAATTCAGAACAACTGCACTGGTCCAACAACATCTAGCAAGAGAAAGAGGTGAACCAATACCGGTTCAATCAAACACATTGCTGGTAACTGTCCACTGTTGCCAACTTAACGCACCTGTACAATAACATTGACACTACATAGGAAGCCCCACGTTGGGCGCCATTTTCATATTACTCTCATGATTGTTATCAAAATTCAATTCATAAGTGATGAGGGGAGTAACCAAATTAAAATATTTTATTTGAGCAGTTTTCAAAGTGATATGAGGTCCAAACACTTTTCAGAATACTTTGACATAGTTTCTTTTGAATATGTAAACCATCCATAAATTGTCTGTACAAGAGGTAGTTTTGAAGAAAATGAAACCAGAGTGATTTTATCAACAATTATAGATATAACTACAGGGTTTGCTTTTTTGAATTCCAGGAATTATGTTTCTATACTACGTTTCTCTGCAGAAATGCGTCTTACAAATATTGGCAAAACTCTATGGACTTTGCCGAGATTCTACAAAAAAAAATTATTATATTAATAGTAGCAGGTAGTAGTCTAGAAACAACTTCACTTCTACTGCAAGCTCGATTTGGTACACTCTGTATATTTTGGAGTTGAAGTATTAGATTTTCCTGCTCTGTATACAAATGCATGATGATTTCCGGAACCTCGAAGGTGACCATGCATCTAGATTTATGACACCACACCAGATGCATAGCAACTACTGTAGAACAAGGTGTTGAAGACACCATCCTGGTAGGCCATGCCTACACCTTTCTTTTGTCCCGATTTTAGTCCACTTGACCTGAAAAGGCAAAAAGTTTTGTTTTTGTTCCAGAGACCACCCCAAGCATTGAACAATCCTCGATTTGGTACACTCTGTATATTTTGGAGTTGAAGTATCAGATTTTCCTGCTTTGTGTACAAATACATGATGATTTCCGGAACCTCAAAGGTGACCATACATCTAGATTTATGACATCACACCAGATGCATAGCAACTACTGTAGAACAAGGTGTTGAAGACACCATCCTGGTAGGCCATGCCTACACCATTCTTTTATCCTGATTTCAGTCCACTTGAGCTGAAAAAGCAAAAAGTTTTGTTTTTGTTCCAGAGACCACCCCAAGCATTGAACAATCCTTATTCAATGAAAGATATTAATTTATCTCTGTGGCTTTTTGCTGAATTGGTTTCAACTTAGTGGCGAAGATCTGGTCATCTCGTTCAGAGTTGAAAGTACATCGGCCGCTCTGCTAACTGGAAAGTTCAGTTGTCGGAGAAAGAAAAACCATGAAATAGATGATTTAGGATGTAAACGAGTTGGTGCAATTAGTTCTTCATGGATCCACTTCACAATCTCAAAGAAATAGAGTGAGATTGTAGTTGTAGAATAGACAGTTGTAGCAACAACTTTCTTCCGACCTTTGAATGCTTGTACTCTTCCAATGAGTCTCAAGGACTCAGGAGTAAATGAATGAAGATTATTTTTTCGTAGTCATCCATATAAGCCTCCTGTAACCTGGAGTGCTATACCGTTTCTGGAATTAATCTTAACGGATCAATCAGATCCTAACAGATCAATTTGCTTTGCAAGGTATCTGAGCTAGTGCGCGTTTAGTTCGTACGATTCTGGTACAAATGCCTTGCGGTAAACTGTATAGGCTTCAGAAGTTACGCTTATACTATACTGAGTCCAGCATTTAACGAGTAAGTTTTACTTTCATCCAGGGACCCCTCTCTGCGACTCTGCACGCTCATGTATCCGTTCGAATAATGTGTCAATGAGAGCAGAGAATATTGTCAAGTTGCAATACGCCGGAAAATAGCATGATTTCAAACATGTTTAACTTTCTTCTAACTTAGTTGAAGGCTCAAGACAGAATCCTGACACCTTGTACATGTAAATGAAGGTAGGTCCAACAAATACATTAATATTTTGTATTAATTCACCAATTCTTCACCACAGAAGTTTGACTGAATCGAAATGGAAATGTTTTCCTCATAAATTGCTTATATTTCCTATTTCAAGTCAGCTGGGGATTTTTAAACGTCTATGAGTTATTTCCCTTGATCACGAAGTTGTGATCGTTGATCAGATTATCGAAGAAGCGGATTCCATATCATATTGATATTCTGGGGGAATACATCGTCTTCGCAACACTCTGAGAAATGCCTCAGAGAAATCAGCACAGATTGAACAGAATCAAAATGACATCTTTTCTCTAGGGCCATCAACGTACCCAAACTAACATCATTCCTGGAGGACCGTAATAGTAAATCGATTGCTTTGTATTTGTGTTGGTGAATACAATGAATATTTTGACAGTTGTAAACAAGTACGTGATATATCGCATTTTAATTGTAAAATACATCATTTCATGATTAGCAGAATGTTCAGCTGGCTGGTTTATTTCTCTAACAAATTGCGGTTTTATTTGTCGCAGAAGGAGGTCAAAAACTTTGGGAATTCAGTTGCATTGATTATATATGCATTAAATATGCATGAATTATGAAGTTGATGATTAAAAAAATTGTGTTATCATCACCTCTTTCAATATTCAGAAAATGGAAGGCAGGTTCCTTGCCTCCCGCCATATACGCCACTGGGTTTGAGAAATTTAAACTGTCAGAGATGAATATGACTGATTTATTCAACCAATGAATTATATTACGTCTTCGAAGTTTCTAAAATATATTTGTGTCGAATACAAATACACATTTATTTCCGAATTTAATAAAAAATCACGTTCAGAAGATGTTATTAATGATTTGATAATAACAACTTAAACGTGCATTATGAAATGGTCAGTTGCGAACAGTTGTGTTGAGAAAACGTGATACTCATCGAATTCATTGTAGGCCAGTAGTTCCATCTTTAGCTATGAATTATTCATTGTTTTCAATTTTTACTGTTATTCTTCGAAACGGTAGACAGTTCTTCTGACAGACAAATTATTGCCTCTGTGATACTAGGAGCTGGGTTTGCTCTATTTGAAACTAACCTCATCATTTTTCAACCTTCTCATTCGCCTCTGCCTGGAAAATGATGAAACTGCAGAGCATATACTTTGTGCCTGCCCCGCTGGGGACCGTTCAGGTTCTTTGAGTTCGGCAGATCCGTACTCTCACCATCTGACCTGAAAGACCACTCACCATACAAACTAATCGGCTTCGTTAAGAAGCTGGGTTTGTTTGGTCGAGTGTGAATAGGTGTGAGCCACAATAAACCCTTGCGGGTTGCGGTGGAGGGTCGAATAGACCCACTCACTTCAGACCTACCTACCTACCTACCTACCTACCTGATGATTCAATTATAATTTCATACAGATCCCATCAAAATGGCACAGTTTCGAAAAACTTGTTTCCTAAAGTATGGAATATTAAAAAAATGTATGTGGAACTGGAACTTCTGGTGCGAATCAATCCAATGCTGCTCTCACACACTAGAACTGAAACACTCTTTTCGACGTGCGTATCACCCATTGAGTTGGCGTCACTGGGAGATAAACTGTATTGTATAGCCCAGTTCACTTCATTATGACGCCAAATTGGTTGAACTATATGCATGACATAAGTAACTTGACTGGTAGATATATGAAAATAGGGTTGATGGGGAGTCGAAAATGAGTAATAACACTGAGAGTGAAATTACGAATCAATAATCTTTTATTTATTACGTTGGGTAGCAGTTCCTGTTAATCGTATCTCGTTAATTGACTGGAATACCAATTCACGACACAACTAATAGATTTTTTCATATAATCACTTCGCACTCTATCGTTTGGCCTGCCAATAAATTATTCATTCATAACTAACTCAGCATTATTTGAACCCGATGCAAACAATCAGAATTAGGTATTCGCGCACTTGGCAATATTATGTGAGATAACAGGAATCTCACGTTAGAAGGCAAGATTTCGTTAATCCTTCAGTCGCACAAAATTCGACTTCTGAGGGTTGTCTTTCATGGGGGACGACAGCTGGTTAACGGAAAAACAGATTTCAACAGATTTTCTTCAACAACCATAAATGACATGGTCGTATTACCCCTCTTTGAAATATTATTCCGTCCCTCATTACTATTCTGATTGATTCTGATCTTCCTCTTAGAATTAGTTGAATGGTATACACTAAGTCTTTTTTTAAAGATTTTCTTATATTGTTTCCTTTGTTGTTTCATGGTATTTGTTAACTTCCTGTTCAATTCAGCGGTTTTCTGTTTTCTTCGGCAAACTCAACAAGCCTTCTCTGGCTCATGCAATTGGGAGGCAGAATAAACATAAGATCTGACGATAAATTCATCTCCACTACAGTCTGAAGTATGGATGGAGCAGAGCCAGTTGTTTACAATCCTATATGCCAAAAGACATATTGGCACCAGCTTTTTCTAGTTTCCTGAAATCGATACCAACAGATTCTGGCTAATATCTGCATCAATTCTTACCACAACCAGGATTTGAAATTCTTTTCTAGATCAGAAGGCTGCTTCGAGGGTACTCCAAATCTGATAACCACATTACCATTAACCAAAGGCTTTGGCACTGTATAAGCTTCTTGACTGAATACAAAAAATCTTCGGCTCTTTATTGTTTTTAAGGATATCAGTAGTCGAAGGAAAATGTACGAGAATCCTCACCATTACACTCTCTAAGGTTGTTCTGGAAACTGATACATTCCACATCAGTGGGCATATTTGAAGACTGGTTATGAATCAAATCATCTGAAGGAACATTTCGTTCAAGTCAGTTTCAACTCCCTACGCTGTAGGATAATGGACTGACACCTATCAGAAAACAACTACTCTCCTGGGTAATACCACGAAGGGCGTTGGATTATATCTGACAGGTGTCAGTGCAGAATTCTTCACTGAAGTTATTCCTGCATATGCTGTTGGCGATACAACTGAGCACACAGGCAGATGGGGCGATGGCAAACCTGTTGTTTGTTGTCCGCTTCAGCATACTTCGAGAAATGATACTCTGAAGGAATTCGATTTTCCATTATCGAAAATCATCGACCTAATGTTGATGATAGACACTGCCTTGCACTGACGAGTGGCTGAACAGCCCGAAACCGTTCTGCAAGTGTGTACCAATCATTGAAAATCTATTGCGGCAGTTTTATCGCCAACATCATATGCAGGAATAGCTTCAGTGAAGAATCCTGCACTGACACCTGTCGGATATAATCCAACACCCTTCGTGGTATTAGCCAGGAAAGTAGTTGTTTTCTGATAGGTGTCAGTCCATTAACCTACAGCGTAGGGAGTTGAGACTGGCTTGAACGAAATGTTTGTTCAGATGATTTGATTGATACATTCATTTTATAAGATTATTCCACTTTTCCTAGTCGCTCCTATCGCTTTTCTGGTTGCCATGGTATTTTTATCCGTAGCGAATCCACCATTATTTAAACTAGATGGAAACAACTGAATTTCTGCTTGCTCTTTCACCATTTTTTCTAGAATTATCAATGCAAGTACTGAACTTACACGATTTTCCATTGGATTTTCATTGTTTTCAAATACTTCAACTTCAAAATTGTGGAATCATTTCTTTTGATACACGTTTTGGCGTCAACAGAATATGATAACTGATGATTATTTGCATAAAACAAATTGACAATAATGAATATTTGAGAATTTGAACTAAACTTGTAATTGATTTGTGAATGTATCAGAATGAATTGAGACCGCATTGAAACTATTACAGTAAAATTACAGTAATAATAGTATGAATATTCAATGTACTCAGTCATTAATAATTGAAATCGATGTTTCACGCATCAAACGAAATGAATTGAATTTGTTTACAAACAATCCAAACATGACCCTCCAAAATTTCATTATGCCAATGGTAACTGTATTTAAATGGAGTTTATATATTAGAGGAATGAAATTTATTTTATCATTGAGGCATGAAATGATATTATAATGAATGAATATGATATGAAATACTCGTGAAAATTACTGTAGTTTTTTCCCAACACCAAATCGTTATTTTAACACCTCGACATGTGTTTCGATCACCAATTGATCATCTTCAAGAGGAAGTTTGATCTTCCTCATCACAAATGCAATACTCGTATTGAAACATTATAGCTGAACGCATAGATAGATAGATAAAACGCATAGATATAATGCAATCAGTTACACTGTTAACGAATGGATTGAATACTTATAACGAAAGAACGACCACTCAGTGTCTTTTATTCTTTTCGCCAGTTTATCATACCTTGTTCGAATTTCTTGAATACGATGATGTTTTTGTAAACACAAATTTCAAATGAAACTGAAAACATTTCAAACGACCAACATAAAAATTACTGAGCTCACCATAAAAGTTTGGTTATCTATTGAATGGTTTTTGAATCTTGGTGAGATGTCCGTGGAACGCCGTGCGGATATACAAAATTGCGCTCTATTCATTTGGCATTGGACACAAAAGACTATTGTTGATAATTAATGCTGCTGTCTCAAACTGTATTGAAACAGTAACGTCAGATTATGCCTGATTATTAAGAAAAATATTCTGTAAAGCGGTAGGAATTAGTGATTTATCATGGAAGAACTGAGTGTGCGAGATAAAATTGAACTTGTGCGCCTTGTCGGAGATAAAATGCTCATTTGGCATGAGGAGCTACCAGATAATTTCATAACAGACAACCTGACTAACTTCCAGTAAGCAGCANTTCAGCATATCTTCTAGAAGCTTCTAACCCATTCCCCTGCGACAGACCGTAAACGTAATGCATATCAGCCATTTCCTCATTTGTGTATGCCATTTAATTAACAAGTGAATTATTAAAGTAACAAATTAAGAACAGAACAATAACACGCAATTAGTATTGATTCAATTTCGAAAATTCACAAATTGACAGCGTCATACCAATTTAATTGTCACTATCGCTAATAGCGACCTACTAGATATATTAGTTTCGTATTTTCGCATTTAGGACGATGTATCTCATTAGTTGTTCATAAAATAAGTTTTTGTTGCGAACTGGTTTATTTTGGGCAAAACACCCAAGAGACATTTTTTGTTTAGAATGAAACAGGCTATCGGAAATAAATTTTCAAATGGTAAACAAATAATAACACAAAAAGTTACATTGGAAATAAATTTTAGAGGTTGCGTTTTCCACCCCTTACAACCATGGTGTAAACCAAATAAATTTCTGGCTAAGTGTCTTTTTGGTAGTACAAAACGTCAGGTTAATTTCAATATTGTAACTTTTTTAGTGCTTGTGAAAAAAATTGTTATACAAATTTTATGTACCCCCTTTAAGGGGCTGTATCTTAACAAGGGATGCTCCAATGAATTTTCTTTATATGAAAGATCCTATCTTTATTTCGATGAGGAATCACCTCCTTGAATGTTTTACACTTATTCAGTTACACCCTGTATACAGACGGCTCAGAAACCAAAAAGAAACCATTAAGTGGGGAATGGGAAAAATACTAGCGTGGTTCAAACAGAACTGGCTGGTATCTCAATCACCACGAAAGAAATAACCAGGAAAGGAATTTCTGGCAAAAACGTAACAGTCTGCACTGATAGCAGACAAGACCTATCAGCCTTGAACAGACAACGTATAACCTCAGGGCTAGTACTAGAGTGTCTCCAAGATTTAGCCAAAGCCCCGGTTGAAATAACATAATCCGGAGGTGGGTTAAAGGGCACGACACGAGTAAAGGTAATTGCATTGCCCACTCTTTAGCCAAGGAAGCGGCTAGACTAAGAATTTTAGGACCCAGTGGCACCTACGGCCTGATGACTTCGACAATTGCGGAACTAGCCAAACGTCACACCCATGCTGAATCCCTATTTAGATGGGATGGAATCAAAGGATGCAATCTTGCCAGGATCACCCTGGGCGACCCTGGGAAGTTGGCGCCGAAGAAATATCTGACGACGACCAGGAAAAATCTACGCTTGACAGTAGGATTTCTGGCTGGCCACTGTCAACAAAGGAAACACCTCCATAATATGGGGCTAGTGGACCCACCTCTATGCAGGATGTGTGAACAGGAAGATGAAACTGTCAGGTACGTCCTATGCGAGTGTCCGGAGTTATCGTCAATAAGAGAGTGTGTGTTCGGCGAGTCTTGGCCTACACCTGCCGATATAAAGGAGATGTCTCCCAGCGACCTGTCCACCTTCCTGGAAAGGACAGGATGGACGATGACCTAGGAGGACAACTCCTCAGGAGGATGTAGAATGGGTCACATGTGACCTAAGTGCTGAGGGTCTACACTCACCCTCCCTACTCTACAGATACAGATGTCGAAAACAGAAACAATCCATACGCGAGAATAGAAATGGTGTGCGAATATTGAAATATGTATTTTCGAGATAATCCTCATTCAAGCTTGCGAACGGTTGGTTTGAACTCAAATATCCTTAGAGAAAGTATCAGGAGATACTTCGTGAAAAAATAAATTGAACCATTCAAGCCAAAAATCTTACACACTCTGGAATCGGCAGATGGATGAAGAAGGTTAGTATTCTGTTTGTTGGCTCAAGGAAAATGAAATAAATTTCCATAAATAATCTTAAGAGTTCCATAAGCCTTTTGAATAAGTTTTTTCACGTGTATTTCGAATCTTAAATTACTTTCGAGAATAAGTCCCAGACTTTTCGCTTGATCTACAATGGACAGGTCCTTGTCAAGAAGTATTTTAATTTTAATTTTGAATTCAATCTTCTACCTGACATTTTTTGGCCCAAATATCAAAACATTTGACTTTTTTGGGCTGTTAACTAGACAATGATCAGTTGCAGTTTCAACAAAACTACGGATGTCTATCAACTTGTGCACAAGCCTTATCAACGTCTTCAGGTTTGAAATAGATATAGATCTGTGTGTCGCCTGCTCATAAATGAGAAGAACAATGTTCAGTGATGATCGTATCTCCAATCAAGTGGATGGCTTTTTCCTGGATCCAGCAGCTTTAGGGTATGCTTAGAGAATACATGAGAACAATACTCCAAAGAAGGTCTGATCTGAGCTTTATAAAGCAACAAATGTTACTGAAGTGTCTATAGTTTTCTGGTTCGGAACAGTGTTTCAAGTTTTTGAGAAGCAATTTTTGCAATTCCAGCGACATGATTGTGCCATTTGAAATCCACCATATTGAAGCAGAAAGCGTAATTGTCTATTCTGACATTATTATAACTGGACATTTATCTTTTCGCTGAAAACCAATGCTTGGGTTTTCGCGGGATTGAATTGAACCTGGTTATATTCACCCCAAATCAAACTCATATCTAGATCCTCATTAAGATAGGCAACATCCTGCTGCCGGTGGAGATGTGCATCCACAGCCGATGTCCTGGAATCCAAATGGAATGACGAGATAAGTGCACTTTCGTCATTAATGTGAAAACATTATACGTAGCCAGACATTTTTTAACGACGGATGTAAAACTACTTCTGTGTGAATCGTTAGTATTGTCTATTTTTAATTTTGCCGACTGCGTTAACGGCCCTAATATGTATCAATAACTTATGTTCAAATATACAAAAAGTTCAAAACTTTTGCCTATGACTCATATGAGAGTATGGTGTTCGTAGACGGGAAAGAATTTCAAATAAAGTAATTACTGCTAGATGGTAGCATTATTGAAGTATTGGAGGGGGTTGAATTTCGAGGTGTTATCGATGTTAAACATATTCCTAGAAAGAAAGATGGCAAATACAGTCTCCCAGATACTGTGAGAGTAGCTTTCTATTCCTTAGTATGGCGAAATATATATACATACCACGACTTCCTGGTGTTGGAATCAAAAACTTTATCATATGACGGAAATCCCTGTTAAAGGAATAATTTCTGGGTAGACTCCACCCAGAATTATTCAAATTTCAAACAAACCGAAAGCCATAGGTAGATTTAACTCACGCAAATGCAGCTAGTCTTTCTCCGATAAGACAGCATTTCTTGTGTTTCTTCTCATTGTTAAAGCTAACCGGTTGCTTCGAACTGACCCTAATCAGAGCTTTGATATAAAGGAAGGCACTGACTAATGAGAAAAGTGATCATTTGGGTCGAGAAAGGTGTGCCCTGAGAAGACGCAATGGGCCAATCCCACAGGCTATGTTTTGTGGGCAACAGTGAAAATGTATCAAAGACTCTTGAACGATTATAGATATTGGAAATTTTTTCAGTTAATTTTTAAAGAGTGTGACCGTAAACATTCATCAGTTCGAGATCACTCGTGTTGGTGTGAGTTTTTGATAGGTAAGTGGGAAAAATGATTCATAACTCACTTTCGCGAACCAATCACAGTTGACCAGATTCATATAACTCTTTACTCCCGAGGCTAGTCAAAGAAGAGTGAATCCGTCACTTCATATTTCATTTATTTCTAATCGCAAGTGAGTTGTGAAAATTTATGTANTATTCATACATGAGAACAATACTCCAAAGAAGGTCTGATCTGAGTTTTATAAAGCATCAAAAGTTGCTGAGGTGTGTCCAGAACAATGTTCCAAGCTTTTGAGAAGCAGCCTTTGCAATTCTAGCGACATGATTGTGCCAAGACATATTCGTGTCCATTTTAACCCCCCAACAAACTTATCGAAGCAGAAAGCAGAATTGTCAGACCGGTTCGGAGACATTTATTTTTCTGGAGAAAGTCGATGCCTATGTTTTTGTGACATTGAATTGTACCTGGTTACTTTCCCAATTCAAAATCACTTCAAGATCCTCATTAAGATATCGAATTTCCTGCTGCCGGTGAAGATGTGCATCCGCAGCCGATATCCTGGAATCCAAATGTAATGACGAGACAAGTGTGCTGTCGTCAGCAAAGTATTAAATTGGATTATTGAATTTTGCCAATCAGTCGTTGATATACAAAAAAGAGGGTTGGAGAGAATATGGTTTTCTGGGGAACACCAACGTTGATGGTGAAAGTTTTCGAGAGATATCCATCGACGGTCACTTGCAGGAAACGTTCTTTCAGGAAGCTGAAGACCTGTACATAAAAATGATCCAAGCCATAGCATCGAAGTTTGGCCAGCCAACCCTCTGCCACACACGGTCAAAGGCTTTCAAGCGTTCATTATGTCTATATTCATTTCCTCTACAATATATTCCTCAAAAACACACGTTATTTTCTGTTAGCTTGCACTGAAAACCACCTCTATTTGATTTTTCAAATGCTCGCCCAAACTGAGAAAATCTCACATCAAAGTTGATAAATACATTTATAAAAGAAGAAGAAAGTATCTGTCTGCCAATCCTATAAGGAATGCTTTTGAATTTTCATAGTCCATAGCAAACTTTTTATGTATCCCCTAATTTATTCATTCGGTATATAAGCTGGAAAATAACCAATTTCCAACTTCACCGCACAAATCGTTTGTACTCCCTCAGTTTTTAATTTTAACGACCGACAGCTTTGGAAAAAGAAAATTAAAAGTGATGAAAACAATTTCATGCCAAAGTTTTCATGGCAAAATTAAATTATTCAAAAGTATTTTCCACATAAAATGGCCGCCACGTGATGCCTGAAGGATGACCGCATTGAGAAAATCCTCGATTGCTGTTGTAGACGGATAACTTTCGAAACTAAGAAGCCCTTACGGATATTTAATAATGGATTATTTGAAGATCAAAGACGGAGTTTTGATGCAACTGACGGCAAAGAAATAAAAGTTTTTGCGAAAGGAAAAATTGTAGCTAGCAAACTGCAATGAGTTGCTTCTAGAGAGCACTCAATCGACGAATGTTGTGAAGAGGGTAGGAAAAACTTTTGAGTTTCATGTAAATAGTGATGGCTGACATCCGANTATGGCGTGTGTTGCGAGGTTTGATTTATATACTATTGGATTTATGTATGCCTTTTTGTGTTCATTTTACCTTTGGATTAGTTTTTTCTTGGTTTGGCCGATATAGAATTTGTTGCAGTCCGAGCATTGTATACTGTATATCCCGTTTTGGTCTTTGTCATCTTCTTTTTGGGGTAGCTTGATCCTTGTTCTGTATTTTTTGTTTGCTTATAACATCTCAAAAATGTAAGCATTTCGGTCTCATGTCGCCAGTTGTAGGTGGTGCAAAGTGAGTGGTAATTTGCCAAAAGTTTTTATACGGCTTCTATAAATTTCAGTCATCTAGTTGGTTGACAGAAAATTTTTGTTTTTGTCTGGGAACGATATTTTCAATAGTAACAGATATGCCAATAACAGGAGTTACTGGCAATCAATTAAATTATAATCAAGTAAAGTTGCCGTCTTCATGCACATGAATTAAATCCTAAATTGATATTCCATATTACATATTACAAATACTCCGCACAACCCTTCCTACTTGTTGAACGGAATCAACGACCATATATATCCACGAAATTCAATTTCATTTTACGACCGAGCATAATCCTCGGTTTAATCCTTTTTTAAATCGGACAGGGTGGGATTTCATCCACGCGAATCTGCACAAATAAATAATGGGTATTATTGCGAATGGAAAATATTTAAAAATGTTCATAATCCAGCAGAATCTGGTATTAGTTGAGCTTGAATAAACCACTTGATTAATATTCGTTGTTATTGATTAATCTCGTAGTCTGCGAATTTATGTGGCAGCGTATTTCAGCGTTTCAGGCAAGTGGAAATACGAGATTTTTTTGTTTTAGGCCCTGAGAAACGAAAAGACCAAGAAGGAAATGAATAATTATTCGCAGGACATCATCCCCAGACTTGATTGCGACAAAATGAATATAATAGACTTTTATCCTCACAACAGTTTAATCAAATACATTGTTTCTTTAGTTTTTTTAAAGACAATAAGCTACTCAAAAGTGGTACTAACAGGTTTTCATTGAATTTTAAATTATATGCTTGAAAAATTGATTTCGATTTATTTATATATTGGCTGGCACAATAAATATTGAACTTGACAGGAAAATATTCACGATTCGGTGGATATTGATGTCATTTTCATTATTAGAAGAGAAGAAAGTAAACTCTTAACAAAGTCATGCATGATCCACACGCATGTTTATACGCATGATCATAAAAATATAGAATTATATGAAAATCATTTTTTTATCCAGTTTGTACTTCGAACATTCGTTATAATAGGGGAGCCCAAGCGGGGATCTCGGGATTTACTAAAGCGCGGCAGATAAATATACAGGGGGATACCTTGTACCCGGTTAAGTACCTCCACCAAATATGAGCCCCATATATAAGGCCGCTCGTGAAGGATAAAGGAGAAGATTAGTAAAAAAAATTGATTATCAGAAATTCTTGAGCGCGTCAGATCAAGGTAGGGTGAGTTAATTACATGTTAAAAAGTGTATATTCCAGTTATCTGACAATTTGAGAGTGACGTTACCTGTATGTAGAGAAGAAGACATAGATAACTATGTCAGGAACAGCGATGTATATCTTAAAATCAACTGGTTATCATGCAATAAAATAGAGTGAAACAAAACCTGTCAAAAAGAAACCCTACGAAAAATGGGAAAACTCAAAAAACCCATATAATCGTCCAGCAGGTACCAAGTGTATTTCAATCAACCCTGGTTACTACCTACTGCTAGAGCAAAAGCTAACTTGATTGTTGAAAAGCTTGTCGAGAAGGCTATGAAAGTCCTGGTGATTGGAAAAATGGCTTGCTTTTGAAATTGATGATGAGGGATTTTCATTGTTATTTTCTTATTGTAATGAATCTGAAGCCGGCCCTGATCGATGTCCCAGTCAGCAAACGCATGACGCATCGCGAAACAGCGCGAAGGGTCCGGATGGGTCCCGAACTCCGCAGAGAGATCCGGAACGTTCGTTGACGATATAAAAAGGTCGCTCTCCGTCCCGAGGAGTAGTCTGTACTTAGAAAGTGAATCGTGCGTTAAGGAAAGGAATCTAATTGGGAAGATAAATTAAGCGTTAGTTACTAAGTGTTGTGATAGTGAAATATTGTTAAAAATAAATTTGATTAAGACANATATTACTTTTAACATTCTCACATGTACACATTACATTTTTATTACATTAACATTTATAACATTTATGATTTCCACATCTTCTCTTCTCACTGTTCCGATTTATAATGTGAATATTGTGAATGAAACAGTAATATCCATGCACAATGCGTTCTTTGTGGGTTTCCTGAATTGGTTCAGATTGTTCAAATTGTTATTGACTGATCCTTGTACTGAAAAATTGAATGAATTCATATTATTATTACTATTATTATTCTGACTTGAACTGGACGCCTACGACTCCCCCTGGAATATTGTCTACTTGAAAAAAAAACAGTATTTTCTGGACTTGCTACGTTGATTACCATTCTAGGAAGTTGAATTCATCAATACAAATTCCACGTTGTAGAATTTAGCCGGTTCACACAGTATTATTCCTTTGTATGTACTCATCATTGAATTTCAAACAACCCCTATACGTGAAAAATCTTTTCACTCAGGATTTCGTCCCCCTCGAGCGACGCTTTGGCGGAGCTCTACCTAATTGTGCAAGTGGCAAATTAACAAATTTAATTACCCCCAACTATAAGTTAGTAGCTTATGTAGTTGCCCATAACAAACAGACCTCAGCTATGCCATAATATACTCGGTAATTTGAACTGTGAACTGACGGGGAGGGCAACCGGCAAATTTGTACACGTGAATTAATTATCTCGTGTATACATGTGACGAAGGAATATAAAGGAACCGATGACTGTGAAGGATTACTTTGAATCAAATGTGAACGATTATTTATAGCACGACGAAATCAGTGTTTTAAATGAAAACCCACACGGATTCATTAATAAAAGATCTTTTGAAACAAACGTTGACAGCAAAATTCATGTAGATGCTAATTACACATACTTTTGATACGATTGATCATGGTTTACTGGTGTTCAAGCTTGCTGAAGTCGGTATTACTGGATCACCAATCTTATGGTACCAATCTTACGTGAGTAACCGTCCTCAGGCTGTTTGTATTGGGAATTATATATCAAGCTCCATTCGCATAACATATGGAGATTCTCAAGGATCATATTTGGGTCCACTACCCTTCAACATTTACATATGATATTTCAGAATGTTTCTGGTAATTCAACACCATGACAGGTTTTTAAAGTACTGTGGAAATAATGCCCTTTTCCCAAACCTGCACAAATGCTATTCCGTCGAAATAATCAATCACATTTTTGCTATAAATTAGGAAAACATCGTTTTCAAATATGTAGTGAAGTGGAATACTTATCGAAAGCATTCAAAATAGGTTTATAAATTAAGTCAACGAAAAATATTTCAGAGAGTCCCCAAATAACCGTAATTACGTGTACTGAGAATTGAACCAAATCCGTTTTGCTGAAAGACATCAAATTCACCTTCAAAATTCTGAGTATCGCTGGAGTTTTTTCCAACACCAAACCGTTATTTTAACACCACGACACGTGTTTCGATCACCAATTGACCATCTTCAAGAAGAAGATCAAACTAATCATACTTACGTATGCGAAATTGTCCATGAACCTGTTACCAAAGATAATTGCCAAAGTAAAAGACGTCCTCAAGAAATGCGACAACACACTTACCCCTCAACGGAACTAACAAGTTTCCAACCCAAAGGTGTTAAAACTATATTGCCTCCCAAAAATCCACAAACCAGGAAAATCAATGCACCCCATCGTGTCAGCTATTGGATCTTCTGCCTACCAGATAGCAAAATGGCTCACTAACAAATTTGAAGGCTTGTCTATTCATACACCATACAAAACATCTTTCTGCAAGAAGCTGAGATTTTGGTTTCTTTTGATGTTAGTTCCTTATTTCCTAGCGTCCCAATTCAACAGACCTTACAATATTACTGGAGTTTTTTCCCCAACACCAAATCGCTATTTTTAACACTTCGACACGTGTTTCGATCACCAAGTGATCATCTTCAAGAGGAAGATTAAACTAGAAGCTATCGCGAAGCTAACGCTTGTGGTAGATAAGGCAAAATTGTAAAATTAATTTAGGGAGGTATACCTCTTTGGGTGGTACACCTGTAGGGTTTATCTGTAGAGTATATCTATATAGCATAAATAGCGTTAGCTTCGCGATAGTTTCTAGTTTAATCTTCCTCTTGAAGATGATCACTTCGTGATCGAAACACGTGTCGAGGTGTTAAAAATAGCGATTTGGTGTTGGGGAAAACTCCAGTAATATTCATTACTACACCAAAGGTTCCAAACAGTGCATCATAAGACCTTACAATACTTCAGGGAATAACTAGAGAAAAATAATGTCATTGATGACAAAGTTGATGAATTCGTTTCTCTCACTAATTAGTGTATGAAACAAAACCGGTTCCAGATTGAAGGTTGCTTTAATGAACAATAGGAGGGAACGGCTAGGGGTAACCCCTTGTCCCCCAACCTGGCAAACCTGTTCATGAGCAGATTTGAGTTGGAAATCAAAGAAAAGTCAAAGTATATTCGTAAAATAGAGCTAAGGTATGTGGATGCTGTTTTCGCGATATTCGATAACAAAAAATCGAATATTAGGGACTTTGTTTCCTTTCTAAATAACAAATTTCCTTCAATTAAATTCACGTATGAGTTAGAAAATAAAGGACAACTTCCATTTCTTGACGTTTTGGTCCTCCAATATGGAGGGCCAGAATACGATGTATTTAGAAAAGAAACAAGCACGTACAGGCATATTCCTGACAGTTTACATCACTGTGAATAGCACGAACGTGATGGGCGGAATTTTCTAGTGCATCATCTTTTAACTTTCTCTTTCACGTATGAGAGGTTCACAAAAAAACGTGCAATACAGGAAATAGCAGCCACTAATGGTTTCTCGAGGGGTATTGTAGATGTAATGATAAGGAACAAAAACCATGATCTTCCTCTTGAAGATGATCACTTGCTGATCGAAACACGTGTCGAGGTGTTGAAATAACGGTTTGGTTTTGAGAAAAAACTCCAGTAAGATCCATTAATACACCAAAGGGTCCAAACAGTGCATAACAAAGTCAAAATTCTGAATGGTTTGACCGATACCATTTCAATTAACGATCTAATTCAATATAATATTCAACAGTACCATACCCGATATAACCAATTGTTTAATATATCTCCAACAAATACAAATTACTTCATGAATTACCACTCCAAGAACTCAAATACAACTTTGGACCATGCAGAACCGATCAATATGAAGTTCCTGGAGGAGTTTCAAGCATTTCCTGGTTCAGCACTCCAAAAGTAGCAATTCATCTAAAGGTAACGAGGAAATGTTCTTTTTTCACTTCTAGTCTCTCACAACTCATCATTAGTTCTACCTCGTTTTCCTTGTAGATTTATAAACTTCTGGAGATTGAAGTAAATCTTTTCACACACTTCGTTCGTAGCTGAAGAAACTCATTTCAACATTTTGGAAGTTGGAAGAATCTGTTTATCAAAAGTGACATTCCATTAATTCTGTTCCACTGTACAAACCACGATGAAATGCATCACAAGAAATCAGCGGTGCCAACCATAAACTCACGTAAACTGATTGCGGATACAGATATAGCGAATAATCTAATTTAGGTAGAATACAGGTTAAATAACAATTCTGTTGCTCGGGTCCGGGAAACCAGGCGCGCATACTTGGAGGGAATGGGAATAATAATAATTAAAATTCATAGTGTTACAAAAGTATTCTCTGTAAGCTATTTTTTCATGAAGGAATCAAGGTTTCTTACTGTTCTATTAGGTTTTCCATATTCCACAACCTGAAGTGTAACAAAGACCAAACTGGGGAATAAAAGAAAATTGAAAGTGGAAGCTATCTTGGAACTTTTGAAGTGATGTATGGATTGAACATTTTTCCAGTTCAAAGAGGTTTTTATAAACAATTTGTGGAGTGGAAATTTGTTCATTCTTGTCACCGATTCTGAGTAATACCACGATGAAATTCGTTAAAGTTAGAAAGTAAAGTGCATAATCCACTGGCTTTCTTTGAAAAATCGATAGGTACTTTGGATACGAGTGTTTATCGAAAGAAAACTCATATTGATAGATATCTCCATAATGAATCTAATCATCATGCTAGCATCAAAAAAAGGAGAGTAAGTAGGATGTTTATATCATAGGACATAACAAATATTACTGCAACAATTTTGGAAGGAACAGCAAGAGCTTTCAATAAAATTGGGAAAACAATTACACCCATATACACAATCGTTACAAACCCAATAACATATGTTCTGGAAATTTGAGGGGAATCGGTTAAAGATATGATGTCATTAGTTGTCATTTATTCAATATGTTTTGCCAAATCACCATGGATGAATATAGTATTCAACAACACTGTACATTCAATAACAAATAAATCAAAAATTGCAAACATACATTTCATAGAAATCAATAATATTCAAAGTCATAACACTAGACAAACAAAATTATCATCAGTTAGTAATTTCAAATCTAATATTGAACAGAAATCAATTTATCATGATGGAATTATAATATATAATACAATTCCTGAAGAGACAAAGAAACAAAACTGCTCTCGAATTCAAGAATCCATAGAGAAAGATCTTCAGATGATGTGGTGCTGCAGGTTTTTTCGGGTTTTCCTGCAGCTGAAAAAGCAAATGCGTCACTGGAATCAATGTAGTCGCCCCGGAACGACAATTCATTTTTATTGTTTCATAATTTCATGATTTGTATTACATTCTTCTTCATGAACAAAAATGATTTTTATATAGCCAGAACAACCTGAATATTTTTATATTAATATCAAAATGGGTATTCTGTTCGGGCAACCTACCGCGCGGTTCGCCCCTTTTTACGGTCGCCATAATCGTCTTACCGTGTAGACTATTTACGATGTGGTGCGTATAAATTTGAGTCCACTGTCGGAAACATCGCCGCTGTCTGTGAGAGTGTGCAGGAGAATCCTAGACAGTCGATTTCGCGTCGCTTACAAGAAATCTGCAAAATTCAACTGACCCAAGCCATCAGATGAATTTAGCCTGATTTAAACGCCAGAGTCGTGTAAAATTAGAAGTTTTGGATGCGCTCCATCCAGAGAAGCTGTGATGGACATTTGACCGATTTTATATCTCTGTCTGTTTTAAAATCTGTTTTTCCGTTAATCAGCTGTCACCCCCATACGAACGACAACTCTCAGAAGTTGAGAAACTTGTGAGAGCTAAGGACTAACGAGGTATTACCTTTTAACGTGTGATTCTTAACATGTTAAAAGGTTCCACACATAATGGCTTCAATAGATCTTCCAAACGAATAGAGCATTTTGATGATATCTCACACACACGTTATTTTTTTTAAATTCTAAGATAGGAATCACCTAATGAAATACCCTGTACAATTGAAAAACCGAAAAAGTGTTTTCATGGAAGTGTTTTCTATGGAAAAAGTTATATTGGTGAAACTTCAAGACTCTTAGATGTAAAAAAAATCATTATGAATATACAGGGCGTCAATTTGGAAAGGATGATATTAAGGGTGGAAACTTTTCAAATTGACACCCTTGGATACAATGAAGTCCTCGAGAAACTCCAAAGTTTCGACATATTCGATATCAACTCAAACCTTTTGAAAAAGCTTATCGATGTTACTACTCAGCCATTAACAAATTTGATAAATATATGCTTCAGAAATGGACTTTCCCAGATTGTCTGAAAATGTCCAGAGTTATTCCTATTTTTAAAAAACGCAACCCCGATGACCCCATCAATTATCGACTTATATCTCTAGTCCCTGTCATTGGGAAAGTGATTGAAATCATATTGAAAAAACGTCTCACTATAGCTTCTTTGAGAAATATTGTCTAATACATGAACTTCAGTTTGGTTTCAGGAAAAATCTGAGAACACTTATTTCTATTTAAAAAATTAATAAATAGAGTTTATTCTATTGAGTTGCTTCTAGAGAGCACTCAATCGACGAATGTTGTGAAGAGGGTAGGAAAAACTTTTGAGTTTCATGTAAATAGTGATGGCTGACATCCGATGTTTCAGAATAAGACACTTGCTTTATAGTCTGATAACAATTTGATTTAAAAATGAAATGAATTACAGATCAACTGTCAGGTCCAAGACTCTTGCAGACTGTTTCCATTATTCAAAAAAGAGCTATAAGATGTGCAATGCCCGAAGTCGAGACTTCTGCAAACCCTTGTTTGAATTACATAAAATTTTGACAGTCCTTGGAATTTTCATTTTAGAAGCAGTCTGTTTGATAAACAAACATAAATTGATATTTAGTGGCTACTTCAATAATCAGAGCCTTCATCAAGCTTATAGTAAGTCATTATAGTAAGTTCACCTCGGAATTCGAGATACCCAGCTGTCAGTCTGTAAATACTTGTATATTGACACCCTAAAAGTTGTCTCAAAACCTACATATGGTAGGGTGTAAGCAACTATTAAATTTCAAGGTCAAAGGTCACAAAAATCGGTTTTTTGCGCTTTTTTTGGAAATATCTC
>NW_019290902.1:0-102152 GCF_000500325.1 Leptinotarsa decemlineata | reverse complement strand
AAGTTTCCCCGCATTTCCACTCAATAGTGGAAACTTTTGAAAAATCAACTATTTCAGGAACTCGTTTCAGTATTGAATATTACAAAATTAAACTCAATCAATCAATACTGTACTTTATTAACAAACCACAATAAAGCAATATGGAGTTATATTATGCTGTCATAAATAAAAATAAAAAGTGAATCAAATTCAATTGGAAGTATCTGTGAATGTACAAACATTAATTTTGATATTTAACATGTAAATATAATACAAACATGAAATTTTCAGTGATACATATGTAATTAATACATGTGAATGTGAAGTCAAATTTATATGTTGTTTATGAAAAGGTGAGTAATGCCACTCTCTTTTTCTGTCATGTTTGTAGTGTGTTTTGTGTTTTATTCGAATAAGAGGCAATCAAATAATTGTATTCATTTGCGTTAATAAACAAAGTTAAATACAGCACTAGATATTATAGGCTAGATGTTATAGGCCTTTGCTTCCAGGCGCAATTGGGGAGATCACAAGCAACACAATGCCGTGATGACACTACAACAAATAACTAAGCATAACCCAGGAAAAGTCACAGCTAAGTCACCTGCTAAGAGCAGATAGTTGTTGGTTCACCGATGGATCAAAAACCATTGAGGTTCTTGTGCAGGTGTATACAGTCACGTACCCAGGGCATAGATATAAATATTCCTGAATATGCGACCATATTTCGAGTGGAAATCTATGCCAGTGTGTGGAAAGATTGGCAAAAACCAACTTCACACATGAATCTGAGACAATATTCTCAGACACCAAGCGACTTTGAAAGCTCTCTGCTCTCAACTGAAATTATCCGTACAGCTACAAAATGGAAAATATAACGACATCCAACTGCAGTAATTCAACAATCCTATCCAAAGATGATCAAGGCTCGTTCTTATTCACTCTTTCTTGATTTGAGTGGCAGCCTGCTTGGCCTGATGAGCCTGAAGAACAGCAACAGCTTCCTCAACCTTGTTCTTGAGGGATTCGTTGTGTTCCAACATATGCAACAATTCGGTGTTGTCGATTTCCAACAACATTCCAGTGATCTTTCCAGCCATATCAGGATACATGCGCTGGATAAGAGGGAACAATCTTTCGCCCAACATCTGCTTCTGCTCCTGTGGAGGAGCTGAGGCCAACATGGTTGAGGTCAGTGGTTCTTGACCTTGAATATGGACAGCCTGTTGAACAGGAGCAGGTGCATCTTGCAAAGGTACAGCTTGTGGTGGATTTCTCATGTTGGCTGTGTATTTGTAGCTAGGTCGACTTCCGGTAGGAGTTACAACACCTGAAATTCATGAAATATTCCTCAACAAAGTGCATTTATTTCCAAAAATCAAATGATTATCAACTATCCATTGCGATTCAATTCATCTGTGCAAGTTGCCTCATGAAAGAAATTCTTGTAGATTTATTCAATTTGCTTGGCAGCAGGATCAGTGATCATCTACTGGTTTCAAAGTATTATTTCTCATTGGCCCAGCACACATATAACCAAGACAACAGTACCATCTGGTACTCCACTGATCAATTTCATCGAGTTCATGCTGGCATTAGCCAGGAAAAAATTTGATTTCTACCAGGTATTTGCAAGATCCTACTGTGTAAGAATAGTGGGAGAAGTGAAAAATTTCAAAAGAATTTCTTATTACATATGTCTTTTCCTCAACACAGTCATGAAGATTTACTTGATTTCTGATTTATCTTCTCTAAGCGTGTTTGACTAACCAAGTTGGCATCTTCAGGAGATGAATAAAAGTAATTTCCAAGAGTTGTGAACTAGGAATATAAAAGTAAATCGCAGTACGTTACATAATCAAGTATTATCGATATGAGTACTGATATAATGAATATAAATATTGAAAAATTTGAAATTTACAGGAATGGGTGAAAATTCCACGACTTTTGAGTAATAGTAACATGATTCCCTGACTTTTTACTTAATTTTTATGACTATTCCAGGTCGCTCTGTAACCTGTTGAAGAAAATCACAAATGAAACATTTTTTGTTGTAATAAAACTCAATGATTTGATCTCGGTACACGAAAATATAATTTCTGAAAAAAACATATGGGCCCCAAAAATTATTTATTCAACCCCGTTGTTTGAACACCATGTACCGTATATTCAACTCCCTTATTTGATATGTACAAAGGAAACAAAAACAATCTCTCCATCTATCTAAATATTACCTTGTCCAGACAATGGGCGTCCCTGAACAGGTTGTGTTTGTCCTGTGATGGGTCTAGGCACGCCAATATTTCCTCGTACGGAAGAGGATTGATTTTGAGGTCTAGATCCAGCTCTGTATACGTTGGGTATGCCTGAAAAGACAGCAGCACCTCCCTGACCAGCATGTCTCATGGGCGTTTGGGAAGGCCATCTTGGACTTGTACGAATCTGTGTCATTTGAGCAGGCCCGTAGAAACGTTGGGAGGCCTGAATGGCGGATACGAAGTAACCATTTGAAGTTCCTGGCTGCATAAATTGTCCCATCTGTTGCATACGCATATTGGCCACACGCTGCATATATTGGGATGTTAAATGAGCCTTACGGTCTTCTTTTCGCTGTGCTAATGCTACATATAAAGGTTTGGTCCCTACAATTCTGCCATTCATTTCAGTGACAGCCTTGGTGGCTTCTTCTGGTGAAGAAAAGCAGACGAAACCGAAGCCCTTGCTTCGACCCTCTTCCACCATCACTTTGGCGGATGTGATTGTCCCGAAAGGTGTAAATTCTTTACGAAGACGATCATCATCAATAGTATCATCCAAGTTTTTAACATACAAATTGACACCTTGATAACGGTTTAATCTTTCCATTTTTAATGCCTCGAAGCGGCGTTTCAACTCCTGTTGACGCTCAGCTTTCTTCTGAGCACGTCCAACATATAAAGGTTTGCCATCTAAAATTTCCTTTCCTGAAAAAAATAAGTTAAGATGGAAAAAATGACAATTGCAGAAAAAATGGCACATAATATGGTTCCATAAATGTATTTTTACAATTTTTCCAGATCCACTAAGTTATCTTNTTTGTTATTGAAGTTATTGATTGATTGACCACTCATTATTTCTCAATGTTAGACTAAGTATTTATACACTTAATTTACAATATACTCTTATCATGAACAACTTGTGACAGAATTAAAAGAAATGATCAAAGATCCCTAAACATCTGAGGATTCACAAAAAGAAATGAAATTGAAAAACCTTCAAGTATGGGAGAATAAAAAAAACTAGAACAAAAACTTCAACACAATTGATGTGCATCAGAATAGCATGAAAGCCAAAAAAAACATTATTTTCATTTTGATGTAGAGAAAAGAATTCGGTAAAAAAATGAGTTGCAATCCATTCATTAATAACTACAAGTTAAATGCAACAAGCAAAACAGTGCAGAATACATTGACTTTATTTGTTGCTGCTCCAACAGATGAGTTTGCCACTTTGTTGGGAGTAGATAACAAAAAAAACAAATTATTTTGAAAGAATGAACTTCTTCATTCTAATCAACCCACTATGTCACCAACTACCAATTGTACCAACATAGACTATATTATTATCTCTTGTTTAAATGTTTTTCCATTAACCAGTTTTCAGCAGATGAAAAACCCTGTTCTTAAATACAAAAAAAATGAAAGTAAGAATGAAAAAAAGAATGGTCAACTTGAATGAAAATATTGTTTTTTTATTATTATTCTGTGCATGTGTTTTGGCAAAGAAATCGATATATTTGTCTGTACAGGAAAAAAGTAATTGAACATCAGGTTTCTGCAATGAAGATAATTGGCCTTAATAAACTACTAACAAATCAATTTAATGCAACATCTTTACAAGTAGGTCGGTCGGTCGGAAGCCGGTCTGTTCGACGTGTGTGCTTTCTTTGAACGATTGATTTTCACCTGCTACTGTCCAACCCGTGTTAGGAATCACACGTTAAAAGGCAAGACCTCGTTAGTCTTTAGCTCGCACAAGTTTCGACTTCTATGGGTTGTTATTCGTAGGTGTGAGACAGTTTGTTAATGAAAAAACTGATTTTTTAAAAACATATCCATGTGATGCACTGATTGGAACCTTTGGTGTAGTAATGAATATTACTGGAGTTTAGTCCTAACACCAAACTGTTATTTTTAGCACATCGACACATGTTTCAATCACTAAGAGATCATCTTCAACAGGAAGATTGATCACTCAGTGGTTGAAGCACGTGTCAAGGTGTTAAAAATAACGGTTTGGTGTTAGGACTAAACTCCAGTAATATTAAGTAGATCAATGTCCGATTGTTCAGACCTATTACAAAGCACAATAAATACATTCTAACCCTGATAAAATTGATCAATTTGTCTTACCACTCAAGGCTTCCACTGCAGCTTCAGCATCTTCAGGATTTTCAAATGCAACAAATCCAAATCCTTTAGACTGTCCATCATCTCTACTCATGATCTTGTAACTGGTTATCTTTCCAAATTTCTCGAACATGTTTCGAAGCTCTTGTTCAGACAAATCTTCACCGAAGTTTTTAACATAAACATTAGTGTACAGTTTGGCTCTCTCTCCCAATTCCTTTTCTCTTTCTTTGCGTGGAATGAAGCGGCCCACGTAGACTTTTTTACCGTTCAGCAACATACCATTGACCTTTTCAATGGACTTGTTGGCAGCTTCTTCGGTTTCAAAATGGACAAAACCGTAACCTTTACTTTGGCCAGTTTCATCTTGAGCTACTTTGCAGCTGAGAATACTTCCAAAAGCTGAGAAAGTATCATACATAGCTTTGTTGTCAATAGAACGATCCAGGTTTTTGATGAAAACATTGCCAACACCTGACTTCCTCAAAGAGGGATCTCTCTGGGACCACATAATACGAATTGGCCGACCCCTGACCAAATCAAAGTTCATGGTGTCCAAGGCACGCTCAGCTGAAACGACATAGTGCAAGGTCACAACATAGCAAGTAAACAAAATTGGAATGAAATGAGTGTCTAGGAGGGTATAGAGTACAAAAATTTTTCATTTGTTAAAATATTTTTTGCATGTGCTTCAAAATAATGAAAGTAAAAATGGCATCAAACCTAGAGAATTGAATTTAAATGAATCATGAAAATGGTGGTGAAAAAGATTTTAGAAAATTCACCAATCCATACGATTGCACAGGAGATTGGAATCTTCCCCTAGTTCTGAGAGGATGAAGAGGAACCTTAAATTCTTCTCAAAATGTAATATCGGTTTCCTACTATTGTGGTAAAAATATCTGGGTAGCTTTATAGAAATGGTGCAGATTAGCCAAAAATCAATTCCACTTATCAAATTTGACCAAAAAATGGAAGGAACGAGATACGAGTGGTCTGAAATTGATATTTCAGTAATAGATTTTTTTTTTAATTATTGAACCTTCCACATTTTACATTAGTGTCATGCCGAAACATCGGATGTCCACCAGTGAGGATGACAGTGATCCAAGCGAGTGAAATTTTACCCCTTTTGTAGCAATCCTGAGAATGATACCAGATTCAATTCCATAACGAACGTTTGGAAAAACAAACTGAGTGAAAGTGTTTTTGGTATAATTCAGTGTTCATATAAAAGTATTTGCTTTGAAATTATTTTTCTACCCATAAAATTTCACGAAAATTTCGTTTAGTTTCATTTTTTATTCAGCATTAAATTCGATACCCTAGAAAATAATTTGCATGAAAGAAATTCTGCTGGGTCAGCTAGCCACTTTATAAAATGTATATGCTCAAAGTTGGTAAGAATTTATGTTTTCCATTTGTTTTAACCAAAAACTTTGGGCTCTTGCACATAGATATTCATTATTCTGATTTTGGATTCAATTGAAGATTGGCTTATGAATTTATCCTCAGGTTCCCCGCCAATATAACTGTAAATTATATTAGGGTAGGGACACATGTTAATTGAGTGATATTTTAGTCTCCATATGGATACAATAATTAGGGCATATACATGAAAACACTTACCATCTGCAGGCTGTTGGAAATTCACATAGGCATAACCTAAAGACCGCCGTGTAACCAAGTCTCTGCAGACGCGAATTGAGAGCACAGGTCCAGTGGTGGAAAATTTTTCGAAAAGCATAGCTTCGGTAATATCAGAATGTAAATCCCCGACGTACAGAGACGCCATGGGATAATTCGCGGCAGCAGGATTCATTTTTCAGTCGAGCCACTACAACTACACAGATGCAAGGAACATGAATATAAAAAATATCGTTAGCTATTTTCCTTGTTTTCAAATGTTTTTCGATTTTTTTGTGTTTTCAATGATTTTTTATATTTTTTTGTATTTTTAAGTTATTTATTTCACTTTTCACATGGGGTGATGTCTCAACCACAACACCACTCACAAGCTAACCAACAAGTGAATTAAAATGGAGCATGGAAGATGAAAGTTTTCTCCATAGACCATAAATACTGAAAGGAAAAGGAAATGACATCACATAATACGTCACTAGGTGCGTTTTGTTGGCACTATGAGTCATTCCCGCCAAAAATTATTCTTCTGCTGGCTGGATCACAGAATTCTGTGGCACGAAACATGGGATGGATCAACAGCTGGGTGCGTTTTGCTGACACTATGATTCATTTCCGCCAAAAATTATTCCTCTGCTGGCTGGATTACAGGATTCTGTGGCACGATACTTGGGATGGATCAGCAGCTGGGTGCGTTCTGTTGGTACTATGAGTCATTCCCGTCAAAAATTATTCATCTGCCGGCTGGAATACATAATTCTGTGGCACGAAACCTAGGATGGATCGTCTGTATTAAATATTTATTAATAAGAATAACAATAAATTTCACTTACTTCAAGCTGGTAGTGATAACTAATTATCGAAACCTAATTACATAAATTTGTTCAAGAATTGCAGTGGAGAACAAGAAACGTGTGAAGAACTTGTGAAAAATGAGAAAAATGACTGCTATACCTTCAAAAGTAACAAGTTCATCAGTTTTGTGTTAGCCTTTCAAGATTAGATACTGTGTGACAGAAATTAAATTTCAAATAATGTCCTTATATATCTCTGATGAGTTTCAAATAACTCAAATTTACTGCTAATAAATGAAATCAAACACATCCAGCATAGAATGTAGATCACAGAAACTTGATCCCTCAAGATGATTGTGCCGCCAAATGAGTGTATTGTGTAAGGTTATGTGCTATTACCGTGATTGGGATTTAAAAAATTTAAAATTGTATTACTTTCATGAAATGATTTGGCATGTTGGACATATTATATTTATATCTAGTGCACGTGAAATCGATATTGTTCATTCTATGATAATATCTTAATTCACTATTTTTGTGTTACAATGACGGAGCTGAAACTGAGGGAAGTAACGATCCATCAAATCTCACATGGTGATCCATTTTATCTCCAGTACTCTTCATCACTGCATATTATGAAAGTCCCTTCACCCCGTTTATTTGTCTGGGCATGGTAAATTCAAAAACTACAGGATAAAATTTCATCCGCGCGTTTCGTTGTCATCATCAGGAGATCATGACAACTTGGTTATCGAAACGCGCATCGAGAGATAATATTTTGTTCTGGTATAGGATAGATATTTTTAATAGATTAGTTGAAATATGGCGGTTACAAAGTCGAGGTAGAGGTGCTACCCATGCAAAGACTATAGAAGACAGAACCGACATTTTTTTGAGGACTGAAACTGAAACCGAACCTATTTTTAATTTTCAAACAAATGATGAAACCCTACGCCATTTTACTGAAACTGAAAGATTTCTCTATTCTTCTGGTTATTTGTTATTTCCATCTTGAGAAGTTAATATTTGCAGTTATATTTTCTTGTTGTTTGCTGAATACGTATATACTCAACCAATACTTTTCTGGAATCGAGTTCTGTAATTCCACATTCTCAAAAAATAATATAGACATTGACATAAATCACAATATCAAAATATTACAGACAACAGTTTTGATCCATGAAAGAGTTGAAAGTTCTCGCAGCAAACAAATATTGTGTGCTCAAAGTTAAGTAAATAATAAAGATCGATAAATGGCTATAGCTATGAAATGTACCCATACAATCTTTCTAGTTTTTTTAACACCATGAGAAACACTTCTCAATTGGAGTTTTTCATTACTTTTTGAAAAAAATTAAAAATTCTGTTGGTGACTTCTGAATTCAACGATTAGTCTTTTCGTCATTTCAAATTATTTGAGCTCGAATTATTTTCAGTGAAACATTTTCAATACTAAGGTTACATAACAAACCTACAATTCATTATTTGTGTTTCCACAAATAAGTGAAAACAACACGAGTGAATCGTAAGCTTTTTATGATGATCTGCTACCACGTAGTAACAGATACATCCATTAGTTTATCCACGAATAAGTATTTGTCTGTGAATACATTTACGAAGTTCGAATGCGATGAGTGCAGAATAAGATGTATACTTTTCGCATAGTATTTTATTCACACTCAAAGCGAAAAAACGTGCGAAAATTTTTATTATCAAAATTAGGTCACGTGAAATGAAAATAAATATTAGTTACAAAAATATAATTTTACAAAAATGTCATAAAAATTAGTATGGGATTGCGAAGAAAATAAAAATTAAGAACATATAGAGATTTCTCTAAATTACTACTACTCACTACATTGAGATTATTTTTTATTTCCGTTTATCGTTCGATAAAAAGAAAGGACAGAAATGTATGAAAATGACAACGCTGTTGGGAACCGAATGTGTCTAATGGAATTTCTATCAAGTGTCAAACTACAACATGGAGAAAATGTCATGCTAAGTAAGAGACTTAATAATAATGTGAAATTTAACTAGTTTTTCTGAAATGGCAACTCAGAAGCCTGGAGAATGGGCTAACACTTTAATTGTTCGTTTTGAGGAACAGGTTGGTATTTGGAAAATCCTTTTTGATTGGTGATATAGTTACTTATTCAAACTGCCCACTTTCCAATCAATATTTATGTGATGGCCAATCATTCCTTATCAGCAATTTTGAATTGTTTAACTTTTTTGATGCATCTCATTTCAGTTACCCTGTCGAATTGGTCCTCAAACAACTCATTCTAGTATCAATGAAGAACAAAACAAAAACTGTATTATACAGATATCAAGGTACAGGTTTGCACTTGTACTTGATGGATTTGTCAAAGTTCTCAAAAGAATACATGAACTTGTAAGTATTGGATGTAAGATAGATGTAAGATAGATATTCACTTATTCATCGCTAAATATTATATATGATGTAAAAAAAATACAAAATGCACTTATCGGACTAGTCCGAAGTAATAAGCAAATTTACATACTAGATACAAAAAGACAATTACATTTAGAGTTTCAAAAAATCGTTCTCTTTAGCATCACATAGTGAGTTTTCTAGTATCCTGTGGACATTTTTTCCAGATTTGGTCTCATGAACTTCCTTACACCTCAAATGTTGCATTATATAATAAATTACTATGGAAGCAAAGAAAAGTCATTGATTCATACTTTTATTATGTGGTAGAATTGGCTGATACTTGATATCCATGATAACATATTTTCACTTGAAAGTTTTACAAAATGTGACATGTTTTTCAGTATACAGTAGCTTCCCGGATAGCTAATAATTATATTCATCCTAAGTACAAACTCATAAAGTTGGACATTTAATAAACGAAAACTCCCTGAGACCTCTTACTTAAATCTTCAATAATTACCAATGTCGTCATTAACAAAACAAATTCAACAGGAGGAAAATTCATCTGCTAAAGACGCCAACTTGGTTGTTGAAATGTGTGTCGAGAAGAGAATTGCAGTTCTGGTGTTTGGGAGAAGTGCTTGTTTGGGAGGAGGAAAATTTTTCTATTCAATTTTGAATTTTTCAATATTTTGATTTCTAAGCATTCCAAAACATTCAATCTTTTGGTCAGAGGAAAATCTTTCTTTGATTGAATATTTGTATTGGAACATTGTTTCAGTGGTGCTTCTTTTCATTTTTCACTGACTGCTAAAATAATGCTTGAATCAGATATTTGGAAACAACTGGATTGGTCGATGTGATCTTCATAAATGGCCCACTAGGTCACCAGATTTGAATCCTGTAAACTATTTGCTCAGGGGTCATATGAAACAGAATCAAAGAATAAATAAGAATTAGTCATCCACATTCACGCTGGATTAATAACTATTGATGAGAATTTGAATTTATTTTTATATCATTGTAGATTGATTATAGATCATAATGGTAAAAATGTTTAGCAGTTACTTTATTTATGGTCCATCTGTTGTTTTATTTATTATTCCAAAGCGAATTTTCAATGGTTATTTGTAAAAATGGGTGTTTTAAATATTAAAAAAATAAAATACTTTGTAAATTACATTATTTTGATTGTTTATTTGAATTCCCATGTTTTTCCATGCGAAATTGAATAAGAAAATTGCAAAAATAGAGTATTGAATATCAAGTGGTCATTTTGCAAGTTAAACACCCTGTATATCCAAAAACACTCATTTCCAGACATAAATGACCTAGCTCATTGTTCATCTGCCGTATGAGTTTGTCCAGTGAATTCTGAGAGAATATTTCAATTTTTGTATATGTCTTGTTATACCCTATGGCATTGGCACATGTATTACGTAGATTTTTAAATGAACTATTTCAATTCCGTTTCTAGTTTTTCACAGAAAAATATATTCTGTTATTATTTTCAGTATCAAATGGGTGCATTTGCTGTATCCCGTCAACATGGCCCAGAATTGGAAAAGAATTATTACGATAGTCTAATAATTGTTTTGGAAACATTGGAAAAATGTTTCAGCATACAACCTAAAGACTCTATTACACTTACAATGGAAGAAAATCAAAACTTGAAGTCATTACTTAAAGAAATATGTGCTTTTCTAGTTGGAAAAGGTGAGAATCAATATATTTATTTTCCGTACTTTGGAAATAATTAGATTATTTTCAGATATGCCCCTTGATCATCCAAGTGTACATGCAATTAGATTATTGTCAAGCAAAGTTCTCTTTGCCTTAAGTGTGAATTTTTTCAATGCAGTTTTCAACCGAATTTCCTCGAAATTGCAAGAATTAGCTTCATGTCCAGATGAAAATCCAGATTTCAGTGATATTGAGCTGATACAACACATAAATGTTGATTTAGGAAGACTTACGAAATTATTTCAAGAAGCCATTTCAAAATTCAGACTACTGAAAAAATCAGCTCATCTTGTTTTAGTAAACTCGTTGGAGAAGGCTGTGTGGAACTGGATGGAGACATATCCATATGAGTTTGCCGAGCTGCAAAAAAATCCCAATGAGGAAATGTCAAAGTGTGCTGAACAACTGTTTGATATTCTGGATGCTTTTGGAGATAACAAAAAAGGACGTTCTTCTGTTTGGTCTTTACAAATGATGCTGTTAATATTGGCACCTGTAGGTTTTTATAGTTCATGTATTACAATATTAACATTGGAATTATTTATACTACAAATAACTTACTTTTGAGTTCGCTAATAATAACATTTTGAATACTTTTATAATTTATGAACGGAAAAGCTTGAAATATTTGATAACATTAATCAGGCTTAAAAAATAGACACATAGAATGTTGAAAATTGCAAAAGTGTCATATACAAAGAAAAAAAAATGTCATAGTAGATAACTAAAATAGATCTTTTTGCCAAGAAGAAAAACTATTGGGAATTGATTTTCATTATCAATGAAGTTCATCAAATGTAATTGAATAATTTCAGCAAATAAAGAACGAAATGGGATTGGATTTTTTCCTATCCCCAGTAGAGATAGCAATTAATATCCAGAATAAGTAATACCCGAAAAAGCACAGTCTCTTTCAAACCATTTAATGTTGGTTGGTGTTCCACGGGGCACAAATCTGTACTTTTTTGCTTCATCATAATGAAACCACATCAATTTTAAATGAATATCACTTATTTTTACGCTTGCAGGATTACTGTAACACAGATGTTATTTTTTCTCATACTTCGTTCATCTGAATATAGAAAATAATTGTCTGTGGTGATGAAGTATTTTATTCTATAGATGAATATATCAAACCTTCAACAAACGACCTGTAAAGACTACTACAGGTAACAAAATTTTTGGAATGGATGTCATGAACAGATATGAAGACAAATACAGTCCATAAGGTTGAAGCATTTTCCATACATTTGAAAAAATGAATGCCAATCATCAAAAATGAAAAAAGTCTCATTCCTGAGCTACTGTAAAATAATGATGAATAAAAAATTTGTTGAAACATCTGGAGAAATCAGGAGTGTCATAAAATCGTTCTTTATCCCAAATAATCAAATATTTACTTTATAATATTCTGACTCCACTTCTCACTTTAATTTTTCAACTAGAAAAATGTGTGAACTCACTTGATGCAATATTTCGATGTGAAAATCAGGCAAACTGAAATCTGATACCCAATTTTTCTAGACATTTCATATAATAATACATTGTACATACCTATAATATGAAATTAAACCATTCTCAAATCACTTGAGAATGGTCTAACAAACCGAAACCGGTTGTAACAAACAAAAATCAGACAAAAGTTATTTTCTTTATCCTATATTTAGCTATGAACGAGTTTTTCATTGAAATTATTTGTTTTCATAGAATGTTCTAGAAGAAATAGTCAATGCTGATTCGGGGGCACCTTGTTCGCCAAGACATAACAAAAAGAAAATGTTCATAGATAATATTAAAAGGTGTCTGGGACCACATGGAAATAGTAAACAACTGACAGAGGCAGCAGCTGTAACTTGTGTTAAACTATGTAAAGCATCTACATACATCAATATCCTCGATTCCAATAACGTTGCTTTTGTTCTTGTCCAGAGTATCATCAATGATTTAAAGGTAAGTCATTTAGCTGAGGGTAGCTCTGCTCAAATAACTATTAATGCTAGATGACTCTTGTATTTCAACTGGAATAATAAAAAATTATGTGAATGTATAACAATTTCTTGCTCCTAAAACATTGGGGTGATTTCTGTAGAGCTATTCTTTAGGAAGTGATTATCACTGCAAATGAAATTTTCAGAGTCTCTTGTTCAATCCTGTCAAACCATTTTCAAGAGGTCAAAATTACATGTACCACGACATGGATTTGATGATCGACTGCTTTGTTTCTGTGTTTCGGATCAAACCTCACAATAACGAGGCTCTCAAAGTATTGTTGAACCTGAATTCTCCTTCTAGTTACCATTTTGTATTGGTGAGGTCCCTATATAAAATCGTCACTCAACCAAGGCTACATTGGTGGCCGCAAATTGACTTGGTTTATAATAAATCTTCAGAATTAAGGGCAATGTTCACAGATACATTGAATAAAGTTTCTCAGGGGTATATTGCTCATACTCCATTGAGGATGATCCAGATCACTCTCAAAGGAAAAGATTGCCAGGGAAAATTCAAGGACCGCACAGAAGAAGTCCCTAATAGAAATTTATTACTGTACATGGTTCGACTAGTCCATGCCGATCCTATGCTGATGTTGAATAACCAAGGAAAGGCTGGTCATGAAATACAGAGTTCCACTTTAGAGCTTATCAACGGGCTAGTTTCATTGGTACACCAACCGACAATGCCAGAAGTCGCTCAAGAAGCTATGGAGGCCCTACTGGTTCTCCATCATCCAGAGAAAATTGAAGTTTGGAATCCCGAAGCTCCCATCAATACTTTTTGGGATGTCAGCTCCCAAGTAATGTTTTCAATATCCCAGAAGTTGATTCAGCACCAAATCATGAATTACACGGATATTCTGAAATGGTTAAGAGAAATTTTGATTTGCAGAAATGCGTTCCTTTCCAAACATAAGGAATACGCTAATTTGGGCAGTTCCATAGCAATTTGCAAGCAGGCACATATAAAATTAGAAGTAAGTATAATTGGAAGTAAGTACATCGAGTAAGAACGTATATAATTGATTCAGGACCGTAACTAATTTCTAGCACTATTACCAAAACCAACTCCTCCTAATTGCAACTAGAAAACCCATTCCTGAAATATTCATAGAATACTATTCAAACAGAAATATGACAAACTTGTTACTACAACAAAAAAAATGTTATTTTCGAAATAAAGTGTATCATTCAAAAAATCCATCTGAGAAAGTATAAAAAATATTTTCACTAACAAAACCACAAGTTCAACAAAACCCAAAATATCATCAATTCATGGAAATAATTTGGTTGAAGAACCTAATGAAGTTACAGTCTTTTAGTGAATATTTTCAATCTATTCCACGTGACATTGTCCAAAAAATATCTCCAAGTAACCTTGATTTTGGAAACTGAATTCTTTTACATCCTCTATGGAAAGTGATTGTGTCAATCAGAGTAGGAGTATACTTATTAAGTTACATACATAAATGCTGAATTGGTGGTATATCCCACCAGTGGCTATGCAATTATTACAGCTCAAGTAGTCAGTGTGATCAATGACATCAATTTTTGAAAGAAACAGGTCACTATTCTTTCAAGAAAGAAAGAAATTTATTTATTCATAGACCAACCACATGGTATCGGATATGTCAATTTTTACTTGATATAATGATCATACAAAGTGGACATAATCAAACAAAAAAAAAGCAATGGCTCCAGTATTGAACCTTGGCACTACCCCAACATCAATTGAATAAATATTTTACTCAACACAGTCTAGTTTTACAAGGCCCCATACTATTCATTATTTATCTTAATGACTTGGATAAATTACCTGTCTAGTCTGCATTCCCCATATATTCAAATGATTCATCTCTCATGATTATAAATTAGTCTGATGAGATTTTTCCAGAGGAATGTAAGAAGCTTTCTCATTTGGTAGACTGGTTCAATGCCAACAGATTGAACATCAATATCGATAAATCTAATTCTGTGCGTTTTCATAATGTACAAAAAAATTGTCCTGAAATGGCATCTAGGAATGTCAATTACGTGAAATCAAGTTTTCTATATTCATTACTGTCTTATCTGGAAAATCCATTGCCGAACGCTGATATCCAAACTCAGTTTCTTTCCTTATCAGTTTAGGAATCTGGGAACGAAACTAGGTACTAATCCACTGATGCTGATGATGCTCATATACTCAAGACCAATACGGTGTGCGGTTTTGGGGAATGTCTAGTTCATCATCTGATGTTTTCATAACACAAAAGCGAATCATAGACACTCTTACGTATTTCTAACAGAATATCGTGTAGAGACCACTTCAAAACCATCAAGAGTTTTAACCTTGCTATCCCTATTTGTATTCGAAACTGGTTCGTATGTTTACACAAACAGTGGTAATGTTACGGTAGTTATAAATACAAAATTGATACTACAGAAAAAATGATTTTTATATACCGTTTAGTAATATGAGAATTCACTACAATTCAAATAAACCAATGTCTCTCAGAGTATTCAATTCAATTCCAAATTATATAAAAAGATGCAAAACAATATGTAATTTTAAAATAGTTCTGGGAAACTATTTGTTGAATGAAAGCTTCTACTTGTATCTGTATGAGTTTTAATTTGTACATAAGGCAACCCACGTTTTCACTTTTCTCTTATAGTTGTGTTTAGGACGTAATGGTTTGCATTACATGGAAGTTTTTTTTTACTATTTGAGGTATTTTGCATGTTTTCGATTATTCCTAAAAAATCAAAATTCTAATTATAACTTTCATTTCAAGATAATGTTTACTTTATTCAATATAATCAAAACGTCATTCTAACCGTCAATTCATTTTGCAGGTTGTTTTTTTTATGTATCTATGGAGTACTGATATGGATGCAGTCTTAGTAGCTATGAGCTGTTTTGCACTTCTTTGTCAGGAGGCAGAAATAAGATGTGGATCTGATGAAGTAACAGTAACATATTTGGTCCCAAACTATCATGTTTATCAAGAATTGGCACAGGCTTCAAATGTTCTCACAACAGGTTAGTCTTTTCAAAATTTATTGAAGTTCCACATGTAATAGTTTATATTTTTATTTATGCAGCATCTGGAGAAACAAGGCCATGTTTTCCAGATCACGTTAACGGTGAGTTGTTAAAAACATTCGAAAGTTTCACATTAGTTTTCATCAAAGAGTTTTTTTCTGTCTTCTGTAGGCAATGCTTAAATATGCGAATGTGAATGCCAAAGAAGATTTTTCTCAATAAAAAATTATGAGAATTTTTGATTATGGTTGGGTAACATTCAAAGTGAGAGGGTCTATTCGACCCTCCACTGCGACCCAAGAGAGTTTATTGTGGCCTACACCAATTGAAACTCCTCCAAATAAGTCTAGCTCTAAACGAAACTGATTAGTTTCTTTCATGGATAATTTTTCAGGTCATTTAGTTAGAGTTACTCGACAGAGCAGGCACAGAGCATGTGCTCTGCTGTTTAATTATTTCCTAAATAATCTGGACTGTCATTCGTTGAAGATCTATAATAAGCCTTAGAATAGGCCAATCCTGGTAGACTTTGCCTGAAGTCTGAAACTCTTGTTTCTGTCCATGTAGTCAGTGTTTGCTTGATGAGATCTAAAATGATCCCAATAACAGGTTCTGCTATAATGAAACCAAAAGTGAAAACTATCGAGAAGAGTTACATACGTATAAGGAAATAAATATTTTGAAGTATTAATCTCTCCCAACTACCTACACAGTAGGGTCTGGTGAACGTCTGTCGAACTAATACCACACCGGATATTGAATTATATCCGACAGACATTTATGCAAGATTCCTCACAGGCTAGTCTCGCAGATGTTTCTTGTTCATACAGCAGCAGGACCATGCTGAAATTATTCAAGTAGATCACCTGCAGACCGCAGTTTCGAGGTATTACCTCTCGTCAGTACAGGAAAGGTCCTACCCAGACAGCAATGTGTCTGGGACTCGATTAAATTTCAACACGAGAAATATTATTAACTAGTAACAAGTAAATAAATATTTTCACATAAATTTCGAAATATTAATCTCTCCCAACTAACTTCACCGCTTGCAGCACTCTTTTTTGCAAGGGAATCAGCAGTTTCCTCAACTCTTGGTTAATGTGACCAGGAATCCAAACCAGAGACAGTTGTTGAGTCAATTATTATTAACGATCCTAATTATTAACTATATCAAAATGTTCAGTAACCTTCCAAAGACCACAAGGGTCATGAGTGACCATAACAGTCTTAGAACAGAGGTGAAAAACTTGTTTTCAGTGAGATTTGACTATTCAGATGTAGTTTTAACTAAGTATGACTGACCGTAATAGTTATGGAATTTTATTTCATGAACTGTTTTCATATGTTTTTAACGTTTTTGTGGTTATATTATTATATTGTGTCTATTCTGTCCATTATCCTACTTTGTACTTTTTATTTTTTACTTTTTTTCAATGCCTTGGCAGTAAGAACTTTTTTGTAGACAATAAAATATATATTGAGTTGAATTGTCCTTTTAAACAATGAGTTTTTTACAATTTGATATGACCAGCTGTCGAAAGCGCTTGCATATTATTAATTAGGAGTTTCGCCATATCCTCCACACAATAATAAGTGGCTTAGATTTCTGTCTGGGAGTGTGACTTTTGATCCATCAGTAAACCAACAGTCATCTGCTTTTAGTATTTCTCCGTCCTGGAGGATCGATATATTTGTACTTAGGATTAGGACTGCATAAGGCAGTTCATAATTGATAGTTGGAGGCATTGGATCGGAGGTCATTCCCAGAGACTTTCAATGTCAACCAGTCTCCCGATATGCTCTGTTTTCTGCAATTGACAATTACAATTCTGTATGTTATATACTAGCCCTCTCCGAAAGATATGGAGAGGTGGTTGTGGTCAGATGGCGCCGGAGATAGCCAGGGAAACCTAGTACCTTAAAGACTGCCTGAGTCTTTGCTGTAAAACTATTGGTCAGCAAGCAGTTGCTCTGTACGTGACCATTGGTCTCACAATTATCATATATATCCAAAGGGTTTGTTCGGGCTTCAAGCCCCAAGATTTTCCACAGATTCTTTGACCATGTCTATAGGAACAGTTTAGATTTGTGTAGAACCTTTTCCGAGTAAATGTTTCCGGTAGGTTTTTCAATGAGGATCATACCTGGATATTTCAATTCTGCTACAACCTGACTATTAAAGGAAAGTGTAGTTGAATCTTTCAGTTTCGTTCTCCTAGTGAAGAAGACTATCACAGTTTTGCTAGGATTCATAGCCATGTGCTTCCATTGGTCTTTGGAAGATACTACAGGTTACCCTTTCTGTCATGGTCTTACCAAGATAACAAAATCTCTTCTGTTGAGGACATCAAGCAAACTGTCCATGAGAAGTGACCACAGATGGAGGGATAGTATCCTGTTTTGTGGACAACTCCTGGTGACCTTGAACGTAATAGAGTCACAGAAGCTGTTCTGTTTATGAGCTTTGCATAGACCTAGCTAGTATGTTTGTTCTATGCCCTTTTCAGCCAAAGCAATAGTTTTCGATAATGTTCTTTTGAATGCTCCTTTAGTATCGAGAAATAAGGCCACCACAATCTAATTATTTTTAATAATCAATTGATTCTCTTCTTCACAAGGTTATGTAGTGCTTAATCCATCAATTGGCCAGTTTGATAAGCATTCTGTTGATTGTTTAGTGGGATCTCCCATAAAGTGATATGATATGATATGTTCGTCCAGTATTCCAGATTATAGGCTAATTGGTTGTACCGATTTAGGTTATGGTTCTTTGTCGCCCACCTTTGTCTCCAACCAACTGTGTGATATGTATTTCCTTACCAGATCAGCTTTACAGTTTTAAGAGAACGGGTAAAAGTATTTCTAGTCCGTTGCAAAGTAGAGCTGCAAGTATACTATCCTTGCCGGCAGATTTGAAAGGTTGAAATGATCTTAACACCCATTAATCTGCTGGTGCTGGCGACCTCTCATATGTTTTTTTTCTGAAGCTTGATCCCCTCAGAGGTCGATTATTATCAAGAGTCAAACTTTCAGGAAAGTAGTTTTCTATGAAGAACTCTGTTTCTTTATGGAGATCTCTTGTGTTAACTGGAATCTAGTTTGTAAATTTCCGCTATTTTTTTTCCTAATTATTACCTTCATATATCAATTTATCTGTTTGCTTGATTGCATGGATAGCTACTATTCTTACTATCATTATTAGGACGAGCAGCTCTTCAGAAAAGGATCATGACCCTTCTGAGAAAAATAGAGCATTGTGTGAATGGTGTTCAACCTGCTTGGGAGGAAACTTATATGAACTGGAATGGATTATGCAAGAATTTATCAACATATCCCAAAGCAAGAACAGAAGAGGGTCAAGTTGAACCATTTCATAGATCTGTCGGTAAACGGAGAGCTTCACACCAAAACTCTGAACATGAGTTAGAGGTAAATATTTATATAGTGAGCCTCATTAAAAAATATATATAATATTATATTCTTGATATAATAGCACCAAATTTTTATTCTACCTCCACATGATAGTTACGGGGGTCATTACTCATTTAATTATGTACCTTACTATAAGTCATGAGTTACTTCCAGCAAAATCAAAATATTACTTCTTTTCAGAAAATGTAATTGGAATGATCGAAAGGTATTTATTGATTTGTTGTCAAAGAGTTGTAGTTGAGGAAAGTTCATCGAATTATTTTCTCAATAAACAAGGTTAGGTTAGGTCCAAAATTAGTGGGTCTGTTCGACCCTCCACTGCAACCCGCAAGGGTTTATTGTGGCTCACACCTATTCACACTCAACCAAATAAAGCCATCTTCTTAACGAAGCCGATTAGTTTATATGGTGAGTGGTCTTTCAGGTCAGATGGTAAGAGATGGTACGATGGCTAAGAGGACAAATATTGCATGTCCAAATTTGATGTTTTCGGTAAAATCAATTTGAAAGTTTGAGTTAACCGTTATACACCGTAAATCATTGGAAGGTAATCAAATTACAGTAAAGTTCGTCTTAAATCTTCCTATTATATCTTATTCAGTTAAATTTCTATTAGAGTTGAATATTAATCACATTTTGGGATTTCAAAAAACTAAAGGTAACCCCCTCCATGGACATGAAATAAATGTGGATTAGAATATGGACATAAATATAATGGTATTGCTTCCGCACTGCAATTCTGAAAATATCATGAAATCAGGTCAAAAGTAGTACTAGTTGTACAAATGAAATTTTTATTAACGGAACAGACATTCATAAAGTTGAACACGATTAAACCTTAGTCTGTTTCGTATTCAGAATCACTTGGAACAATGTCTGTAGCCCCTACGGCTGTAGGTAATGTCTCCACGAAGTTTCTGTAGTCTTCTGGAATCACCTTCTGGCGTAAGAGGCACAAAAGGTCATGTTTTTTTGCATTGGATATTGGCAAGATACTGCTATACTGTTGCTCAAGATGTACATCGTTGACATTTTCACACGGTTTGCGTGTTCTCCTTCGTTTACTTGTGCCTACTTCGCATGTGTTCAATTTCAAGAAATCGTCACCTGCAACATCATACTTGAAAGAAATGGTTGACGGATCTGTCTTTGTGAAGCGTAACCATTTAATTTGCAACCATTTAACTTGATTTCCGTTGGTGTCACGGATAGTATTCTGCATAATTTTCGACGCTAGCTCCTTAAAATTATAGAAATCGGAGTATGTGAGATGGTTAACTATGTAGGGGCGAGGTTTCTGCCTTGCCATTTGTATCAAAACACCCCATTCACGGGGTGAGTAAACCTTCTTATTTTTTCGAGCACGTTCTATTGTAGCATGCATCGAATCCACTTCTAGGTACGTATGCCCTGGCTCCAAATATTTTAGATCTATTACTTGGAGATTATCAATTTTAGCAACAGCATAGATCATAGCAGCAGTCACATACTTGTTACGGTTTTGTCCACCGCAAGTGTCTGAAAATGAAGAAACATGTGTGACAGTATTGGGTAGAGATTGCAAATATTTCAGCAAACAGCTTCCAATTTCAACTGATCCTTTTCTTCCGTGTGTCTCGTCCCATAGATATGAATAACCATCTGCATTGGAAGCATCAAAAATTGTAAAATTGTAGACGGAAAGTTTACGTCTGTAGAATATTTGGCTATCTCCAGCATAAGGCACATTAAGTATTGACTGTAAGTCAAATGTTATAGCTCGAAACGTTTCACCTTTATTGTCGACTGCTTTCTGTTTGTCAGCTGCTTTCATTTTCATTCCACTTTCTTCTTTAGCTTTATGTGCCTCCCACTGACTTTGTAATTCTGTTTTATCTGTAGCAGTGCTATAAGCGTTACATGTTACACATTGATCTTTTTTCGGTTTATAAAATGACAAGGGTGGATCATAACTATTAAATACTGATCTAAATACATTGTACTTAACAGGTGGCACATTATTTTTGGGGCAATAGTCGTTGCAGTATAAACGATACATCACACTGATATTTAAGTCACTTGATAGATAATGCCTCATAGTATCACGACGACAATAATGGGATGCCATTCGAGGGAACATGTCAATATGAGTCTTAATGTGGCAAACTTGCTCAGTGGATGTTACATTCGGAGCAGGTCTTCCTTTGCGATGATCAAAGCCGACATAAATGCCACTGTCTCCACGATACTTCAATGCAGTTTCAACAACTTGAAAACTAAATGCAAATGTAGCACAAAAATATTTTTGGCACACCCTTACACGTTCATTAGAGCCATTCAACAAATAATAATATCGACTGTGTTTTCTGTTTTTTTTCTTTCATTGCGATTTCTTTCTCTGTCAATTTTTTTCTCTTCGACTAAAGAGGCAATAAAAATTTTTTGTTTCGTTGAATCAGCAAGGTCCCAATATTCTTTACAAATTATCATTTGTCTTTCCCGAGGTAAGTTAATGATACATTTGAATCTACAGTTGTTGCAATCAATAATACCTGGTGATTTGGCTATTACTGTTTCCCCTTTTCTGTTTACATATTCTTTGCCAGCCACTCGTAACAACTGCATCTTATTTTTCTTCCATAATTCCGGTTTGGCAACTAGCCTGCGTTTTCTTTCTCTTTGTGCTGAACCTTCCATGTTGTCAACTACAGGCAAAAGTACTCGAATTTCTGTGTCATGTGTTGACGAAGCCGTCTGGTCAGACGGAAAGTACTCACTTCCAGAGTCGACAAATGGCTCATCGACATCGTGTTGATTCTCATCTACATCTGAATCAGAAAATATTCGTGCTGTAGTTATTCAACACTCTTCACTATAATCTATAGGATAAAAAATGTTCCTAGTCCAAGTACTTACTAGTTAATGCAAGTTGAACTATTCGCTTTCCTCGGTTGTTCATTTTATTTTTATATTTCGAACACTATACGTCTATTTATAATCAATTTCGTACGTAACTAGCTCGTTGACATACAACGTTGTACTGGCATGAAATAACAAGTTCCTATTAGCACAGATAGTTATATACCCCACTCACCAACTTCATTGCTGCCTTTACGCAGACGCGTGCAACACGTATTATAGACTGACAAGCCTTAAAAATAATGTGGACAAATATTGTATCTTTGGACATACAATAAAAAAGTCGTTTGATTTGAAATTTGTGTACTGCACAAATATTGCATTTGACATACAACATTTGTGCACAACATTTGTGCACTAAGTTAATGGTGTTGTGAATGGACATGTCTTCAATGCTACATTAGTAACTAGTGAACCGTTCCAAGGGGACGTACAATATTTGGGCACGATAAAGATCTCATCTCGACTGGCATAGACCAGGACATATTCAGTTTTCGACAAATATGGACATACAATATTTGTCCTCTTAGCCATCGACATTGTCTTCCGACAGTCCTAATCTCTGCATATGGCCTGTAAGAAGGCCTGTTAGATATCGTAGTTCATCCCTGCTGTAGTTCAAAAACTGTTTAGTATCGAGCTTCGAAGGGTGAATGAAAGCCTTGGAGTGAGCCAATCCTGGAAGATTCTGCCAAGGGTCCATAAATCTTCTTGCCATCCAGGTGTTCAATATTTATTTGGCAAAGCCTGAAGTGATGCCAATGACAGGTTCTGGTCCTATGAAGCTGCTTGCAGTATTCTCCTTTGCAAGGGAGGCAGCAGCCTCATTGCCTTTCGGGCCAGTATAGCCAGGAATCCAGAGTTAAGTCTTCCTATCGAGAAGAGTTGTTTTTGGCAATTTGCTACCAATTTAGACATTGCTGGGTAGGAGCCAAGAGCTTCCAACGCCCCTTGACTGTACGAGAATATTTTTATTGACTTGTGTATGAGGTCGGATTCTTCCAATCTCTCAATAAACAAGGAGTTCCCTTTATATATGTAACTCCATACTAAGACCACCACTTGTCTTGAGTAATGACCCCAAAGACCTTGTCGAGGACACTCAGATGCATGATAGTTTTGCCAACAAAAGCATTGATAATATAAACGATTAGCTGGGAGGCAATTTAACCTAGTTAGGTTTGGGTCTCCATAAACTTGGGGTAACAAAATATATCACATGCATCATCAATAAATAATGCGGTGAAACACTGACTTTCATATAATAGTAAAAATTTAAGAAAATAGTTGTTTGCGTTAATTCAGAGAGAGCTCTTGTTTGGATGAAAGCTTGCACTCAGTACATCGAAGAGAGATAGCTATACAAACGTGAGTCGTCAGCAGTTTCGTAGATTTTGAGATCAATTGATGACGTATTACCTATCTTTTGGCAGTTTAATGTTCTTAGCTTATTAGAAATCTAAATAAAGTTCGTTAAACCGTTATATAAAACTACAACCGTTAGAGACTAAATTATAATTGGATATTTCACGCATCTCCCCCTTTCCTCCGACTAGAAACCTCACAGTACACCACAGTGAAACTGATTAATATGCATGATAAAGACGAAATTATTCCTGATAAAACAAACTGATTTTCACCTGTACGAGATGACCATTTTCCACCTTTACATTTTGTCTTCTTTTTCTGGGGAGAAGGAACAAATAAACGAGTGGGCTAATATGACAGGATTTCTCTGTGCCCTTGGTGGAGTGTGCCTGCAGAGAAAGTCTCCGTCCAGACCTACACTATCCGCAAGCTCTTTCTGCAGTTTTTCCACAATGACGATAAGTTCAATAGGTAGCAATAATTTAGCGTGCGAACAAAGTAGTTTACCTGGTAGCAAGAAATCAAGTTCACTTCAGAGCCAACAGAATCCTCCCGATCAAAGGCAGTACTGTCCTGTCACATCGTAAGGATTTCGGCTTGACTAACTTTTGTCTCGTGAGTAATATCATTTCATTTCAGGTTTGTTGATTCGTTGTTGAGGCTTCTTGTCTGCACCAACGAAAAATTCGGCCCTCAAATACAAAAACATGTGAAAGAGTTGATTGGTCATGAGATGTCATCAGCATTATACCCTATTCTGTTTGAACAAATAAAAGCAGTTGTTGAGAAATTTTTTGATCAACAAGGCCAGGTTATAGTGAGTGAAGTTAATACCCTATTCATCGAACACATAATATTTATAATGAAAAACATTTTGGACTGTGCCAAAAATGATCAACCTTCAGAACACTTGGGAATCACTAGCATTGAGGGAATGATGCTAGCTCTTGTAAGATACGTCAGACACCTAGACATGACAGTTCATGCAATACATATAAAAACAAAATTGTGCCAGTTGATCGAGTCAATGATGAACAGGAGGGATGATTTGTCATTTCGTCAGGAAATGAAGTTCAGAAATAAACTTGTAGAGTATTTGTCTGATTGGGTAATGGGATCTTCCCATCAGATAGCGCCTCCGAGCTCTGGTGATGTAACCATTATTACGAGGGACTTAGATCAGGCTTGTATGGAAGGTGTAGCGGCTCTTTTGAGAGGTTTACCTTTGCAGCCTGAGGAATCGGACAGAGGAGATTTGATGGAAGCAAAAAGTCAACTTTTTCTGAAGTACTTCACACTGTTCATTAATTTGTTAGGTGATTGCTCTGAAGCTGCCGAACTCGAGAAGGACTTGAGTAAACAGAAAGTCTATACAGGAAAGCTGAATACTTTGCGAACTGCCACTATTCAGGCTATGTCCAACCTACTTTCAGCTAATATAGACAGCGGACTCATGCACTCTATATGTAAGTTTTTTATTTTCTTTTGCTGCTTTTAATCTTCTTTAAAAAATAGCCGACAATTTGCCACCCACTGATTTTTTGATAGGACGTAGCAACTCCAAAATAAACTTTAGGATTCAGCTTGAGAAATTCAAATATATACTTGAAGGAAAGATGGATTTGTATAGAACATGGCATTTTATCCAACTCTCTGAATCCGACCCTGCCTAGTTTATCATTGAGATGTTTTATCCGCGGTTTTTTCTGATGCTTTTTTCAGTAGGATGGTGACAAAAAATATAATATAGAGTGAGTAAATAAAAAAAATTCTATCATTAAATACAGTAATATAAATTTGTGCCTGTTGTGTCTTGTTTCACTAATTTACTGAAATTGACAATTGCATCAATTTCAACTTGGTTGGTAAAAGCCCAAAACTAATATTCACTGAACATTTTTTGTACTCTAGTTAAGAAGAGATATATTCGCTCAAATATTGCAGGGATTTGGGTTTAATTAAAAATTCTACACTGGTAACTATGGATATTTATATTTCATTTATATCATACTGTAATCGATGCATTTTTGAATATTTTGGAGCAATTGTGGAGTAATTTCATGACATTCATTTATGAGTTGTTGATCTTCCAAAGCCAAAAGTCCTATTGCAGACATTTTACTTTTCACATGCCCCCATTAAAATAATGCTGTAAAAGCTAATCTGGTGATTGTGACAGCCATTCTGTAGATTCATTCTTCAGAATATAATTGGTAGTTTATCAAACTAATAGTGACAGGTGTGATGTTTTGCAAATACTTATTCTACAAGTGAATATTAAATTCAGTTAATTAGTTATTCAACTACCACTTTCTCAAAATTGTCTTCCCCAGTTATTTCAATTCGTATATTAGATACATTCTATGTGGGTTGTGTTTTGCTTTTGTTGCAGACAAATATTGTTATCAATTACAGATACCAACATGGAACTTTCTTTAATGCTGTGTTTGTGCATTTAGGTACTTCGTCTAAATGTAAGTCTGTTGACCAGTATGAACCACAATTGAGTAAAATTTGAAATTCACATTACGAAAATTTCCGCTACATTTACTGATGAATACAAAAGTTTTCACGAGTTTTATGCAACATAAAACTATTCATCCATAACTAGTTGTATGATTTGGTAATTCAAATGAAGCAAGTTCCCGAGTTGATTTGACTGGAATTCTGAATAACAAAGTCATCAACAGATCTGAACAGTTTATATTAAAATTCTCCTGATAACGATAGACCAATCTCAAACAGTAAATTGATAGAAATCATATTGAAGAGAGTTCAAAGAGAGTTTTCTAAACAAACATAATAGTCTTCATAAACACTAGTTTGATTTCAATCCAAAACAAGTACTTTTTCAATCACTGGAACTGCAATATTCTTCTTGATTCACGTTTCACCAACTAAGTTGGCATATTCAGGAGATGATTACTTTCTTTATCTCCTGAAAACGTCAACTTGGTTAGTGAAATGTACATCGAGAAAAGTATTACAGTTTTGGTGATTTAAAAAAATACTTTTAATGTTCAATGTTCATTGAATCCCAATGGCTGACGTGATTTACTACTTACTGAGTTCATATGAGGAACAAAGGTAAGAGATTAGTCCAAAACAACATCCAGATCACTAACTTCATCAATGCTACTTATTAAATGATTGTTCAATTTAGTATACTGAATTTGATAGTAAATTTCTCTCTAGGTAAAATCATCAATCACATTTTTTTGATGCTTGAAATATATTCTCATAGGAGTGACCATTCAAACACTTTTCAAAATTTGCACATCGTAAAATACTAAAATGTCATTTCATTTTATAAATATTATTATCAGGAAGATTGGTACTAGTTCAAAATAAATGATGATAGATATTACCGAAAATAAATTTTTCAATTTTTAAAACGAAGTGTCATTATTTCCCTATTACTATTTTTTGTACTATTTTCAAGTGTGATACCCACCTCTCCAAAAAGGTTGATTTGAGATATTTTATACTATACACATCATGTGTCTCTTCTGCAACGTTCAATCCACTTTTTTACATATAATATACTTTGACTTTCAATTGAACTAGAAATTCTTTTACGATTTATTGTTAATTTGTGGGAGTGCCTATCAGTTAATTAATATTTATATTTTAGGATAAATATCTTATTTATATATTTTTTTAGAATATTGAAGCTAAAATAAAGTGTATTTTTAGATTTGGGCTACAACAAAGATCTGCAAACTAGGGCAGCCTTCATGGAGGTTTTAACTAAAATTCTACAACAAGGCACGGAGTTCGACACTTTAGCCGAGACCGTACTGGCAGATCGTTTCGAGCAGTTGGTACAACTAGTTACCATGATAAGCGATAAAGGAGAATTGCCCATAGCCGTTGCTTTGGCGAACGTAGTAACCACCTCGCAAATGGATGAACTTGCTAGAGTATTTGTCACATTATTTGATGCCAAACATTTATTATCTCCACTTCTTTGGAATATGTTTTACCGGGAGGTTGAAATATCAGATTGCATGCAAACCCTTTTTCGTGGTAATTCTCTTGGGAGCAAAATCATGGCGTTTTGTTTTAAAATATATGGAGCTAGTTACTTACAAACGTTGCTGGAGCCTCTAATCCAACCACTGCTGGATGACTCGTCTTGTAGTTTTGAAGTAGATCCCGCTAGACTGGAGGTGAATGAAGACATTGAGGAAAATCGACAGAATTTGACAGCTTTAACCCAGAGAGTGTTTGATGCCATTGTCAATTCTGCAGATAAGTTCCCTCCCCAGCTCAGATCTATGTGTCATTGTTTATATCAAGTTTTGAGTAAGAGATTCCCGCAATTTCCTCAAAACAATATTGGAGCAGTTGGGACAGTAATATTTTTACGTTTTATAAATCCAGCCATAGTTTCTCCACAGGAAATGGGTATCGTTGTTAAGCAAGTGCCCACTCACATCAAAAGAGGGCTGATGTTGATGTCTAAGATCCTACAAAACATCGCCAATCATGTTGAATTCAGCAAAGAACAACACATGCTACCGTTTAATGATTTTTTACGTGCCCACTTCGAAATTGGAAGAAGATTCTTCATTCAAATAGCATCAGATTGCGAAACCGTGGACCAAACCTCGCATTCAATGTCATTTATTTCGGATGCCAATGTTTTAGCATTACATCGCTTATTGTATAGTCACCAAGAAAAAATCGGAGATTATCTTTCCAGTAGTAGAGACCATAAAGCTGTAGGAAGGAGACCTTTTGATAAAATGGCCACTCTCTTGGCGTACTTGGGCCCACCAGAACACAAACCTGTTGATTCTCAGTAAGCTCTCTTAAGACATTCTAGACTTTTGCATGATACTTAAAGAAAGTTAAGACTTCTGATTAAATTGAACATTTTCAGGATAGGGTGTCCATTAACTTACAAGTAGGTCTGTTATTGATAAGTATTTCATAAAAAATGAAAATTAAATTGTTTTTATACAACTGACGTTTCTGTAGTTTCGTCCTACAAGGACATTTTCAAACGAATACAATAAACTAATTCACAATGTTCACCTTAATATACCTATACGACTGCAGTAGGGTAATAACAGTGACAATTTGGGTACGCTAATATGAAATTATCGAATATACAAGGTCATTTAGTGGTTTACGTCCTCAATTTTAATGTAAATGAATTTCCAAGGATTTCAAATAATTGAGTTTCCAACCCTTGCCTGCATAGTGGTAATTTTCGGATTGTTTTGATTCGGGAACTTGTGGTCGCATTTCAATGAATGGTTTGAAAACATCAAATCATTTTTACCTAGTCTGAAGGACCTTTCATGTTCAGCATACCGTTTTGAGAAATTACGACCGCATTGTCCAACATGAACACTATTACACTCCGGACTCTTAAGCTTACAAACTCCCGATTTCACCATCTTGTCCATTTTATCTTTGTCATTAAAAACGAAATCAGATAACCTGGCATGTGGCCTGAATGCTATTTCCACATTGATTTTTCTGGAAAATCTCATTCTCATTTTTCATGATGATCTTCTACCACATAGTAACGGATACATCCATCAATCTAGTGATAAGTATTTCACTGCTTTTATTACTTACAAAAATCATGTAAACTCAGTTTTTTTTCATATATATCTGTTTTTCACTAACTTCAAAAATACCTCATTTCCATACCAGTTATTATTGTACGATGACAGCCCTGTAAGTTTTGCAACTAGTAAGAAACACACGGTAATTCGTCATTGAAAATGGCTTCATTATTTTTCAAAGTATTCTATATGATGATCGATAAACTTCTGCTGTTACTCAAACCGTTTATTATAGCAACCAAGATGCAAGATTGTTTGCATGTGTGGAATTGGTCTTCACATTCAAGAAACTACTTCTCTGTTCTCTAATTCTCTGGGAAAATGTTCTCCTCGTTAGGCCAATATGATGTTTTGTACAAAAACCACAAGTCATTTGTTGTTATATTTATGTGTATGTATGATATGACAAATAAAAGTTGAATCAATTCAACAAACTTCTGATCATATTTTCTAGAAATTGGTCCCAACTAATGTACTTTTTTCAAAACGGCAATGAAATACTTTTCTCTGCTAATAAAATAATTGATATTTAAATATGGAAAACGTGGATATTCAAAAATTTCATTTTTGACAAATATTTCCATTGTTGTTGTGACACTTGGAAAGGAATGCATTTCAAGATTCCACTTGAAATTTCAAAATTCCTGCTTTTGTTATACTTTTTTTGTTTGGTGTTATGGGGCGTTAACTTTCGATTTTGTACAATGAACAGCAATTTCGAATTCTCCACAGCATGTTGTTTTCTTCATATGCAAGGTGGAGTTCGCTGGACATTTCCTCATCAAATTTCGAAGAATTGATGGCGAAACACAACGTACACGAAAAGGAGGAATTCAAGTCTCTCAAAGCTCTGAATCTGTTTTACCAGGCTGGTACAAGCAAAGCTGGTCATCCGGTATTCTACTATATTCCTAGGAGATACAAGTAAGATATTTATGTTTCATGAAACAACGAACACTCTTATTTTATCAGTTTCAGGTTTGGTGAAACCAATGGGGACTTGCTTATATATCATGTATTGTTAACATTGAAACCCTTTTACCACGCTCCTTATGAGCTGGTTATTGACTTCACTCATACTTGTGCTGAAAATCGGTTCAGAACTGAATACCTCCAAAAATGGTTCTGTGTTGTACCTGAAGTCGCCTGCACTAATATCAGTGGCATTTATATTTACAACTGTAATAGCTGGGTGCGAGAGTATACCAAATTCCATGACAGACTTTTTGCTCCTATGAAGGTAAGTTAAGTTATTTACAATTGTTTCTTTACAGGATATGGTTTTCCAATATTTATTATTTTCAATCATTCATTCATTTCGAAGTTAGGGATGCCAAACATCAAGACTATCAACTAAACCGTATTCCTTGTTTTATTGGTATGCTTGAAGTGTCTCCTGTTCCAGTGTAACTAAGTTGGTCTTTACTGTCTACAGTGACACGTGTTAATAGGGATACAGTATTTCCGTAAATTTATGTAGATGGTGTCCGAATAAGAGCTTTTGATTTGGTAACCCTTTTCAGCACTTTCGATTGAGTTTCTATAGAAAATCAAGAACCGACCTGCGCCCTTGCCTTCACAAATCAAGAGCTACTCATTCCAAGGACACAAATACTACTTTCTTGTTGTAAATCAAGAAAAAAGGGAACAGTACAATATATTTGTAAGTTCGTTTTGTAAATTATTTCAATATTCATATGAAGAATAAGAGAGTTTATGGACAACACCTATAGCATAAGCACTTTTGTTTCGCTATTTTTAGGTTTACCTACAATTGCTCATTAGCATAATCCATCTGAATAATTGAAAATTTTGAGTTACTTCGAACAAACATGCAAACACCCACTATCTGGCAAACTGTCTCTTCTGATCAACTTGAAACCTTCAATTTTGCATATATGATCATGAATGACAGAGGGTAGCCATGTTTTCCTCAGAATATTAAAATATGATGGCGAAAAGCTCTTCCACCTGAGATAGTTAGGTAATAGGGACCTTACACTTGAATGACCAATCTCTATGGACTCCATACTCTACAATTTTACAATGAACTATTATTACTAATACAAAATATAATATATAATTACTTAATACCTACGCTTTTAAAGAAAATAAATGTGAAAAAAAAGTCTTTAAATGATTTACAATTACTAATTTTTAGCAGTACTCCTTTTTGAGGATCTTGATATTTTGGATCCTTTCCGTTCTCTGAAAATATCAATGTCTGATTTCCATTCACAATTAACGTTTTACCTTGATTTTGTATGAAAGATTGTTATTTCTTGTTTGTTTCAGTTGTGAAACTAAAAATTTATGCCTGTGATAATCTTCAGGAATCAGATCTGAATATATATACAAGTCACTATCATTGAGTTCTTCAGCCCTGCTTAATACTTCTGTTTAAAGTTCTTGCAAGCTGTATGATATTCAATTGTACAACTTCAAATTCCTTTCATTTGTTTGTATTTGTATCCTCATATGTAACAGAAAATTTGCTTCTTTCAAAGCATCATTTTCTTTTTAAGATTATCGCCGTTTTGAAATGCCTGAATGCCTTTGTTGAAGTATTTTAATTTAATTTTGACACTTCTAATATCAGTAATATTGTTTCTTGTTATCAGTAAATTCAACACTTCATCAATTTCACCAATATATGCGCCTTGATTATTGTAGTTCCAGGTAGTTCCAAATAAATAGTTATTATTTATTGGCGTTTATTGAAGTTTTTGCACACTACAGGCCTTCTCATATAAAATTCACGCCAATTCAATAATTCAACGAAAATACCTCGAGTATCTGAAAATTGATTGAGACATCGATCTCACCTGATTATCCTTTACACCAATATGAATTTCACTAAAACTATTACTCAAGGAAAAGGGATAATTGGCCTCATCAGTACGGAGTACCTAAGTGCAAGGATGAACAATATTCAGTTGCAAGAAACAATATAAATGTACGAAGTCGACAGAGGCCAGTTTTTGGTCAGATCACCTCGGCTCAAAATGTTGGTGAAGTCTCCCCCCCCGTGCTAGGAATGGCACGTTAAAAAGTAATTCCTCGTAAATCCTTAGCTCGCACAAGTGTCTATTTTTGAGGGTTGTCGTTCATAAGGGGGCGACAGCCAGTTAAGGGTAAAACAGATTTCAAAAGATTTTTTTTTTCAACAATATTGATTCTAGAAAAATAGGTAATTGTTATGCTTTTTCCCGTGGGTTTACCGATAATTATTCACTACACTGTATAATAATCAAACTTGACTTTTATTTCACTATAATAGAACAAAAAAAACACTTTAACTAAAATTTCAACCAATTTTTGAATGTCTGGCGCCTTATTAGATCGCAGCGTACCGCACTGTCACTTAAACTTGACTATATCGATATGCTCGTGGGTAGCGTTTATATGCGGCAAACGAACTATCCCGAAACCGGTGGAGAATTCCCCAGAAATCCATCGAAAACGGTAGAATAATCTGTGGTAGAATATTCGCCGGAATTCCATGTGCGAACAGCGAACAACCGCTAGACGCCGGCTGGTCTTAGCCACGTCATAGTTGTTTTACGACGGCCAGCGGCGGCCGCGTTAGTTTTTTTTTGGTTTACTGCAATTTGTTTCATCAAATTTATTTTCATATTAAAATTCTCTGTGGAAATCGGGATAACTGCATTAAAATTCAGTTGCAAAATTTGACACATACTAACATACATCCAAACATCCATTGCAAGTTGACTAAAAGCTTGTAAAAAAAGGCATATTTAAAATTGATCGATTGCACCAGAAGCATCTGAAAAATCACTTTTGATCGCGAATCACTTGATCGAATTGGTTTAGGCTTGATAATGGAACTCCTCATTTTCATTTAATTTATTTTCAGGGAAGTAGGAAGATTGCTTTCGTAGAGTCGCCTGCAAAATTGGCCGAGTTTATCGACCTCGATCAACAGAAATTGCCAGGAGCAACTCTGAGCCTCGAAGAGGATCTGAAAGTGTTTGCAAATGCCTTGAAATTGTCGCACAAAGATACGAAAGTATCAATAAAAGTAGGTCCGACGGCCATACAAATAACCTCGGCAGAAAAGACCAAAGTTTTGTCACACCAAGTATTTCTAAATGATATTTATTATGCTTCCGAAATCGAGGAAGTATGTTTAGTGGATGATAATCAGTTTACGTTGACTATAGCAAATGAAGGTGGCCCTCTTAGTTTTATACATAACGACTGTGATAGTATCGTGCAAGCTATTGTACATATAAGAAACCGTTGGGAACTAAGTCAACCAGTAAGTATGTGATTTGTATTATTCGGCGGTTTAACTGTTCAACCAAAGAAGTTTTTTTTCATTGCGTATGATTTTCAGGACTCTGTAACGGTTCATCAAAAAATTCGACCAAAGGACGTTCCTGGAACATTACTGAATATGGCTTTATTGAATTTAGGATCATCTGATCCAAACTTGCGGACAGCTGCTTATAACCAGCTGTGTGCTTTGACTGCCACTTTCGATCTGAAAATCGAAGGACAGCTATTAGAAACCCAAGGGCTGTGCATTCCCTCCAATAACACAATATTTATTAAATCTGTTTCGGAAAAATTGGCAACGAATGAACCGCATCTGACTTTAGAATTTTTAGAAGAGTGTATTCAAGGATTTAGAGTATCTAGTATTGAATTGAAGCATTTATGTTTGGAATACATGACTCCCTGGTTGCCTAATTTGGTTAGGTAAGATCACAGTATTCAGTTAGTAGAAATGAATATTGTTCCAACTTTGTCTTTCTAGATTTTGTAAGGCAGCTGAAGAAAATAAAAGACAAAAACAGGTAGCTGGAATTATAGAAAAGCTAATACTGTTGACAATCGAAGAAGTTCAGATGTACCCATCAATTCAAGCTAAAATATGGGGATCTATTGGACAAGTTCCCGAGCTCATTGATATGGTGCTTGATAACTTTATACATAGATCAGTTAATTCTGGACTTGGATCTCCAATGGTGGAAATAATGGCGGATACAGCTGTAGCTCTTGCGTCTGCAAATGTCCCATTAGTGGCGAAGAAAATTATCGGACGATTGTGCAGGGTAAGTAATTGCCAAAGTATATTGTTATATATATTTTTACCAGAAATCAAAACATGTCTGAAGACTGTATCAAGGAGAGAACCATATACATAAGAAAATTAATATTTCGAAGTGAAATCTCTGGTGAATGCCTGCCGGAAAACAACTACTTCTCCGGCTAATACCACTCTGAACATTGAATTATATCCGACAGACATTTATTACCTTTCAATAGTGCAGGAAAGATCCGACCCGAACAGCAAAGTGCCTGGGACTCGATTAATTTCAATGCTGCTCGACTACATGTATGAACCTCTGAGGTATCTTGCATAAATGTATGTCGGATATAATTCAATATCCAGGTGGTATTAGCCTTGCATAAATGTATGTCGGATATAATTCAATATCCAGGTGGTATTAGCCGAGGAAGTAGTTGTTTTCCACCAGGCATTTGCCAGAACCTAAGATGTAAGTAGTTGGGAGAGATGAATATTTTGAGATTTTAATTCGAATTATTTATTTTCTTATAGATAGTTTTGAGAAATTGTCAGCACAGCTCACTGAAGTGGTAAAAACATTTTGAGTCACTGTAATCTAGATAACTTTTATTTTTCACCAATAAGTTTTTTTCTAGCAAGCAACAAATTAATTTGCTTTTGTGGAGGCAAACCTTTGCACTTTTCGTCTCCGCCTTCACTACGTGGCCTCCGTTACAACACTGCTTTGAATCATCTCAATTATTTCAATGATTCCATGATTTAAGATATCTCAGAATATTGCAATAAACGAATGACCAACTAATTTTAATTCTTAATATCCCATCACTTGTTTTAATGCCAATTAGGTTAGGTTAGGTCAAAAGTGAGTGGGTCTATTCGACCCTCCACCGCAACCCCCAAGGGTTTATTGTGGCTCACACCTATTCACACGAAATAAACTCAGCTTCTTAACGAAGCCGATTAGTTTGTATTGTGAGTGGTCTTTTAGGTCAAATGGTAAGAGTACGGCTCTGCCGAATTCTAAAAACCTGATTAGGTCCCCAGCGTGGCAGGCACAAAGTGTGTGCTGTGCTATTTCATCGTTTTCCAAACAGAGGCGACACACACTGTCTTCTGACAGTCCGATGATTCAAATGACAGTGACCTGTAAGAAGGCCTGTTAGAGAGAGAGAGAGAGAAAGAACTTTATTGTCTAAAGAACAGAATTCTTGTTAACAAAGTTTAGATTGTTAGACATCGTAGTTCATCCCTACTGTAGTCCAACAACTGTTTGGAATCAAGCTTCAAAAGGTGAATAAACGCTTTGGAGTGAGCCAATCCTGGAAGATTCTGTCAGAAGTCCATAAATCTTCTTGCCATCCAGGTGTTCAATGTTTGTTTGGCAAAGCCTAAAGCGACTCCATTGACAGGTTCTGGTCCGATAATAATGCCTATTACAACGAGAAAATCACCAACTTATTCGACACAGGGATGTATAAGAGACTCCGTCGGCAATGGGGATTCGACCGCCGGAATTTCAAGAAGAACGAATCACCTTTTCCATTCATTGAGTCTGTAACATAATATGAGAAAGCTTTATAAAAATCCGAGGCTTTTCTGCCTAGTTTATATGGATTACAAAAAAAAAGAGATAATATGTCACAAAGACTTATCGTTAATGCACTTACTCTATAGCATTCCAAAAGACTCCAATGTTTAATAGAAAAAGGAAAGTTGGAAAATTATCAATGAAAATAGGAATAAAATAAAACATAATGATACTTTAGAACTAACAATCAATGGTAATACTACTGCAGATAAAACGACAATAAGTAACCTTCTCAATACATTTTTCATTGACATAAAAACAAATCAACCTAATACAAATGAATGGAAATTATATCCTTTCTCATACAACAGCTTATTCTTATATCCAACATCACATACAGAGATCCAAGAAATCATTAATAAAACCACTAAAAGTACAGCCTCAGGAATTGATTATATACACAATAAATCTCTTAAAAGTGTCGATGACATAATTTGTCAACCTCTATCATTTATTGTAAATAAATCTTTATGTGACAGCATATATCCAGAATCACTGAAAACATCAAAGTCTATACCCATATATAAAAACAAGGGCTCCAAAAATGACGTAACCAACTATAGAAATATCTGTTTGCAATCGCAAATTGACAAAGTTATCGAATATGCCTATTATTTGCGACTTCGTAAATTTGTTGAACACTATAAACTCATACCAGAATGTCAACATGGTTTTAGACAGCAAAAATCAACATCATCTGCCATATTCGAAATGTGTGACAACGTCTACAAAAATCTCAATGATAATAAATGTCCAATCAGTTTATTCATTGTTCTATCCCGGGCATTCGATACAATTGACCACAGTTTATTACTTGATAAACTGTATAGAATGGGAATAAGAGGAGTAGCCAATGAATGGGTAGCATCATATTTATGTCAAAGGTCGCAAATAGTGGTAATAGAAGAAATAAAATCACAACCAGCTTCTGTCTCATTAGGAGTTCCACAAGGCTCAACATTGGCTCCGTTTCTCTTTATAATATTTATGAGTGATATTGAAAATTCATGTGTATCTCCACAAAAAACAATAATATTTGCTGATGATACCTATCAAATAGTAGCAGAAAATGAACTTCTCCTCTCTGTTCAAGCTGCAAATAAAACTGCTGATGAATTTTCACAATGGTGCACAAATAACGGTCCACTTGTTAATGTTTTCATGAACTATCAACAAACGAATCTTACTAATGATCATTGTTCACTAATAAAAATACATCACAGATCTATAGAGCAGGTGAATCAATATAAGTATCTAGGATTAGTTATTGATCAGAAGTTAACTTGGGGAAAATATACAGATTATCTAATAACAAACCTAAGTAGAGTCTATAATAAGACAACTACACGGAACAGTATCTTTAGAAGTACTCAAATTGGCCTATTTCGGATTAGTACAATCTAATATCTCAAAGGAGTAATATTCTGGGGAAACTCAGCATACCTAACAAAAATGTTTGTTATCCAAAAAAAATAATTAGATGTATCGCTGGCATACATTTTAGACAATCATGCAAGATGGTTTTTAAATATCTGGTCATTTTAACACTACCGTCTTTATATATTTTGCTCATAACTATGAATATCAAAAGAAATGAATCACACCATACAAAAAACAGTATGATACATGATCACAATACTCGCAGAGGAAATGATCTGAGACTACCTTATAAACGATTAGCCCTTGGGCCAGGCTCGGCAAGCTATCAAGGAGTCATATGTTATAACGAAGCAACTAGGTTACTAGGAAATATTGAAAATTACAATACATTCAAAAAAGCTTAAATAAACCTTCTCCTAGAAAATGCCTTTTACAATGTCGAAGAATTTTTAGATTGGAATGTATAAGCTGCTTTTTCTTCAGTTTGTGTGACTAGTCTGATAAATATTGTACTAGTAATGTATATGTTATATGTGTGTGATATTTTAATGATGAATAAATTATATTCTAACTCGAGAGCTACTATCCAAGTGCCAAGACCAATTTCAACTAAAAGAAAAGGGAAATTAACATAAATAAAGTCAAGTTTGGCAAATCGAACTATCTTAACGAGTAAGATCAATTAAGCCAACCAATACGGACGAATCCATGCTTACGACCGAAGAAATAAAACCGGATACCCAAATTCCAAGCAATGAAGTATACACTCTGAGGAGAAATCAAGCACTGCGTCTTTTGCCTCATTGCCTTCGATAATGTCTACTGCAGTTGTATTTGAAACGTAAGGCCATAAAGACTTGCAGACCACCAGCAAACTTGTAAAATAGCTTTGAGAGCAGTTCTCTAGCTGTAATTTTTGTTTGTTCTTTTGGAGAAATGAAGACGATTATTATCATAATTGAAATATTATATTCTTTGTTTCCATCTTGACATGTTTTTTTAAAGCAATTATTTTTTCAGGTCGTTGATAAAACATGCCAGTCACCAACACCTCTCTTAGAGCACCATGTGATGTGGGATGATATAGCCATATTAGCAAGATATCTCCTTATGTTGTCCTTTAATAACAGTTTGGACGTAGTGAAACACCTACCTTACTTGTTTCACACAGTTACATTCCTGGTATGCTCCGGATCTTTAAGTATGCGAGCCTCAACCCACGGTCTGGTCATCAACATAATCCACTCTCTCTGCACTTGTACGAAACCTACATTCTCAGAAGAAACCCAGAGATTGCTGAGACTATCATTGGACGAGTTTTCCTTACCGAAGTTTTACCTGCTGTTTGGGATAAGCAAAGTAAAATCAGCAGCTGTAACTGCATTTAGATCAAGCTATAGGCATCCCAATGAAAAGTGGTACGGAAACGAACGAAGTTTTTCTGGAGTAGCTGGCCAGGATAGAGAACGTTTGTCCCTCACATCATTGGAGGTTATAACAGATGCTCTTCTGGAAATAATGGAAGCTTGTATGAGAGACATTCCAGACTGTGATTGGTTAACCAGTTGGACATCGTTGGCAAAAAGTTTTGCTTTTTGTTTCAACCCTGCCTTACAGCCTAGAGCTCTTATTGTTTTTGGATGTATTAGCAAAACAGTTACTGATTATGATATGACACAGTTATTGAAGATTTTAGTAAAGGCTCTAGAAAGTTTTACTGATATAGTGCTGATAGAAGCTTTGGTTATGTGTTTAACTAGGTTACAGCCCTTGTTGCGGTCAGAATCTCCTATACATAAGGCCCTCTTTTGGGTAGCTACTTCGGTTCTACAGCTGGATGAAACGTCTTTGTATGCTTCTGGTTTAGCGTTGTTGGAACAGAATTTGCACACATTGGACTCGCAAGGGATATTTGATGAGAAGGTGAGCAAAATGAGATATTTATATGTGTGTATTTGTTCAAATAGGACTAATACACACTCGGTGTTTTTAAGGAAAATTGCTTTCTATATATTATATCGCATGAGCCTTCAGCAGCTTATGATTGAATTTGATACCATTGAATTTAATGAAAACACTTTTTACACAGCCAGAACTAGAGCACTGTCTTCCAACAAGGCTTTCGTTATCTAAGACTAAGATGTTTAAGTAATCTCCTGGCGATGCTGAATTAGTCAGTAGACATTGCTCTAGTTCTGTTGTGTGGTAAAAGTGTTAGAGTGAATGAATCTTGAGAATGGATTTGGTTGACTCCATTCACACTTATTTCTCCAGGATATTTGACACCATCAACCATTCTGTATTTTTACAAAAGCGTCTGTTTGCAAAGTCCATTATCTTCCTGATCAAATAGGAAAGTATCTTGAAAATAAAACAAGTGGCTTGAGCCAATGGCTATATAAGGCTACGTTCTCCCTGTAGGTTCGACAATAATTGACCACGCTGTATAATTAAACCCTACTTTATTTCACTACTACACTGTAAATACAACACAAAAACTTTAACTGAACTTCAGGCTAACATTCAAATGTCTATCACCTTCTTAGCTCACTTCGTACCGCACTTTCAACTAGACTAGCCTCCTCTGCCTATTGGTAGTGCTTATATATCCCAATGGAAGTCTTCGGAAGCCGATAGGAATATTCTCGAAACGACGCGACACCTGGAACGTTCGAGAAGCACAAGTAGAGTTGAGCGCGACCTTGGCCAAGTCTCAGTTGATCGACGAAGATCAGCGGTGGCCGGCGTTATTTTTTCGGAGGATACTTTACAACAATATTAACGAAATCTGTTTCATCGGACATTATACAAGGATCCCATCTGATATCCCTCCTGTTCAAATTGAAATTGGTCACTGATTTCATTGAGGACATCTGAATATACATACATACATAACTATGACATGAAAGTTATACATCTTGACAACGTAGGCTATAAAGAAAACTAAACCTTTTTTTATAAATTTTCAACTAGACTATTTTTGAAACAATTCCAAAACTCTAGAACACCATGGGATTTGTTTGTACTCTTTTATCACTATCAATTGTAATTATATTGATGAAATTAAATAACCATTTGGAAGACAGTAAACTTCATGATCTTTGATTCATTTTTTTATTATTTAATATTATGTTGAATTGATAAAATATGACATTGTATATGAAATCCTTTTTCTCATTATAAGGGCCCGTCATATTTATTTTCAGCCTCTAGCTTCTGTGTTGATGCAAACCAGAGAACCCTTGGAGTGGCATTTCAAGCAGCTGGATCACGCAGTTGGCTTGAGTTTCAAATCTAACTTTCACTTTGCTTTAGTCGGACATTTGCTCAAGGGATATCGACATCCCACTCCTACTACAGTATCCAGGACTGTCAGGATTTTGACTATGCTGTTGAGTATCGTCGCAAAATCCCACAAAAGAGATAAGTTTGAAGTCACACCAGATAGTGTTGCTTATCTTACAGGTGAGTGTTTCACTAACTTGATTGTCTGATGAAAATTATTTGTGTACTAATCGAGAACTGTGTATAATGCTTTTGAAATTGTGTGACATAGTTCATTATTACGAGATCTTGTTTATGTTCAAAATATTGAAATCTGTTTTCTGTTTGCTTATTTTATCTCTACTAAATGCCGTTGCTATGCAGTACTGTTTGAAATGCTTTTATCTGAAAATCGTTAAAAAGTGGAACAAGAACAAAAAGACAATTCTCTTTGGCTCATTTTTTGGCGATTTTCACTAGGTTATGTTTCTAACCTCATATTCTGCTTTTGCCTAACTTTGTTATATGTATTTTGGCAGCGTTGGTTGGGTTTTCTGAGGAAGTGAAGAGTAGGTGTCACATAAAACATTCTTTACCCCGTTATATGGTAGATTCCATCTCCCAAGAGTTCATTATCGATAATGTTTTACATCCCAGTGCTATACAGCATGGAACCACCGCTGCCAGTAGCACATCCACTGGTGTAACCAGAAGACAAAAATCTTGGGAGTTATTAGATCAATCCGCCTTGGCACAGTCCAGCCATAAACAGTCTACAGCACAACATCAGGTGAGAATTTATTTTCTTGAAATAGATCAAATATTATATTTCGTCAGTCAGATTTAAACCTGACACAATTCCATTCATACCAATATAACATACGAATATTTGAATTTCTATTTTGTCAAATCTGGGTTTCCACTATAATCAGGTATCAAGAGTTATTTTTCTCCTAAAAAAAATCTGAATATAGCCATTCCATTAAAAAAAAGTTATATTTTTTCCGAATCTGAATAATTTGAAACGCTGTGTTTAGGTTACTTTGGAAGATGAATTAAGAGTTAATAAATCAGTTCATCGTACTGATGTTATTGATGACCTTTGGGTATGGGAATAGTCAATATTTGAAGTTTCTATTGGTTATGTAGTTTTTTTAGCATATTTCAATGTGTATAAGAATATCTGAGAATGAATATTTGGACCAAAGGAATAAATCGACGTCAATTTTCGTTAGATCATGAGATGTCAGGTGAAAAAGAAGTTTTAATAAATATATTTAGTATACTGACATTGGTTTTGAAATTGGACATTCACCTCTCGTTCTTTTACCTGTTGATTATAGTGGGCCTGTGATTTATTTCAGGGACGGAGTACTAGAGTTTCTGTCAGCAATGAAAACAATGTACTTCTTGATCCTGAAGTACTAACTGATTTCTCAACGCAGGCTTTAGTACTAACTACTTTAGCTACTTTGGTCAAATATAGTACTGATGAAGGGGAAACTAGGACTTTGTATCAATATCTAGCCGAGGGAGCAGTGGTTTTCCCTAAGGTATTTCCAGTAATGTGAGTATATTGCCTAATAAATCAGATATTGTGAAATTTGGATGAAATTTTTTTAATTTTTCTTTGGATTATACATACATACAGTAAAAGAAAAATTGAAAAATATACCACCAAAATGTTTGGATTAATTGTTGAATGAACAGCAACAATTAAAATTGTGAAAGGTTTTTTTTTTACGATTTGCTTTCTTTGTATCTATAATAGGATGTACTATTCCTATGGAATGTACTATTCATATGGAATAGTACATTCTATTTGGTTAATTTCTGAAATAGTGGTTTTTTATCAAAATCACTTTGCCGAATACTTGCAAAATCCTCCGAATATTTTTGTTTCCTAACTTGAACATTTTCTAAAGTTTTTTTACCATTTCATACACCGAAATTTATTGAATAAATGATTAGTAGTGTCAATGAAACAAACAAAACAGCTTTTTAAATATCGCCTTACTAATGATTCCTTACCAACAAACATTTTGAAGTTATTATTAAATTTCAAATGTCATGTGACATATCATGATCCAGGAATTACATAAGAAACAACATATTCTTTAATTGATCATTTATTGGTCGGTAGCCGGTCGGTTCGAAATGGGTGCTTTGTTCACTCACTCAAATCGACCGCCGTGTTGGTCGGTGGTTCAAGCCTCAGGCTGAACGATCAATTTTCAATTGCTATCGCCCAACCCGTGTTAGGAATCACACGTTAAAAGGTAAGACCTCGTTAGTCCTTAGCTCGCACAAGTTTCGACCTCTGAGGGTTGCTCGTAGGGGTGCGACAGCTGGGTATCGGAAAAACAGATTTTAAACAGATATTGTAAGGAATTTGATCAATTTTTTTTTGATAGCGACAACTTTTATGCCTCTCACCAACAAACTGAATATATTGAATGCTTGAAACTGTGAACATATGTTCGCGACGAGTGTACCAACATAAAAAAATCGCTAATCGAATGTTTGTAGCCCGCGAAATTTGAATATTCACCTCATGTTTTGAAGAGTCCCCGTATTTCTAGATATTTTTTGTATTTCTTATTTCAATCTTTTCATTTCAGATATAATTTGTTAGATATGAAAATAAATAATGTTTTGACATCCTGCCATGACGAGGAGATATTGGGTGCTGTTAGAAACATTATCCAGAACATGATAGCATGTGAGGATACAGGGCAGCAACAACTGCATTATTTGCAGAGTTGTGGTTTCGGAGGGCTGTGGAGGTTTGCTGGACCATTTAATAAGGTAATTTTCATCATAAGAATTTTCAATTGGTGATTGTTTAAAAATGAATTTGATTAAATAAATCTAATTAGAAAAATCTCTATACATTATTTTCAAAAAACAATAATTTAGGAGATATTACACATCTAAAATATAAAAATCTATTTTTAAACACCTCAAAGTCCAATTGGTCAACCAATTGAATAACCAATGGAAAAAAATAAATTAATTTAACAAGTTTGTTTTGAATGGTTAACGTTTTGGAAAGTAATCCCTTTTCGTTCTCAAAATCCAAAAAATCACTTCTGAAAACTCCTCACAGGAAAAAAAGGATATTTTGAAAACATCATTAACATCTGGTTTATTGAAAAGTATCTACGGTTTCAATTCACTTATAAGTTATTTTCACAACTGATAATTTGTGGTCAGTTCATATTTCACAGCAAATAAATTTAATGAAGAAAAGTTGGTTAGCTAACGGGATCAATTTTTTCTTAAAAAAACAATTGTTTTCTTGCCGACGTTTAGGATTCAATTAGATTATTTTTCAGGGCTCGAAAAGTAGTTTCTTAATGTTAATAATATGACTATTTTAAAAACCGTCAGGCATATTAGATACATAATAGAAAATAAAAAACATTGTGACAACCAAATTTTCAAGACAACACCAACACAAAACGACAGGAAACAAACGAAACAAAAATTGATACTGTTACCTAACCAACCTTCAGAAAAATTATTGGATCACTAAACTAGTTAACTAATAAAGTTAATATCGTAACTACTCAAATTGGGAATATCTGATGTTCCACTTTCCAGATATCACAGTTGAAAAATTGAANTGTCGGATATAATCCAACGCCCTTCGTGGTATTAGCCAGGGGAGTAGTTTTTTCTGATAGGCGTCAGTCCATTCAACCTACTGTGTAGGTATATCTAGACTGGCTGAAACGTTTAAAGTTCATTTCTTTAGATTTACTTATATAAAATGCACAACTTGATGACGCATAAAATATGTATTTTTTCATTTTACCATATTGATCAGTAATATTTTTAGTAACGGAAAAACTGTTTATTTTCAGTATAACAATATGGCTGAGAGTAGCGAATTATTTGTGAATTGCCTAGAAGCAATGGTGGTGACTTGTCTTCCAACAGAAGAGCCTGAAGCGGAAAATGGCGAGCTAACTCAGTACCCATCTATGCTGAGTGTTAGTTCAAATATGAACCTTTCTTCAAGTCTGTCAAGCCTGACCTTGGGATCACCTACCGAAAAAGAAATGAATCGAGACATTGAAGGTGGCAGCACAACATCTCTGGGTCGATGTTCATTCCCAAAACCACGCTGTATAAAAAATAAGACTCACATTCACGATCACTCTTCATATGACTAGAACAAATATGGTTAGAAGAAATATTCTCATTTTTGTTTGAAGTATGTACATACTTGGGCAGTATCAAGCGTTTCGTCGGTTGAGAATATGAAGAACTTGTGAGGAACGTTTTCGCCAAACTTTTGAACACTTTCAAAAACATTTTTTTCAATCAAGACATTTCACTCCCGTAAATCAGATAGGGATGTATCCAACTTGTCAGTAACATTTCTCATTATGAATTATTAATTTTGTCTATATATTTTGAAATAACAAAACTTGGAAAGTATCTTTGGGTGATCAACAGAATGGAAGTGTACTCTTATAATACAAGTTATTCCAATATTTCGATAAAATTTATTATCATCTTCAAGGAAAAGCTACAAAAGGTTATAATGGTATTAGTAAAATTATTGAAATTTACAAACAAGGTTAAAACTTTCTGTTGTTGGGGATGGCCGAGTCAAAAAAGATGTGGAATTAAAAAAATATTACATGTCAGTATAGTCAGATACTTTCCAAGTTCCGTTCTTAACTAGTCAACAAAAACTGTCCTATAACTACATTTTGAAATATATAGACAAAATTTATAATTAGAAGTATTACTGACCATTTTTTGTTTTTGAGTTTGATTCGAACACATTAACTATTCTGGGAAAATTTGATTTCAGGGGATTGACAACTCTTAAATGTCAATATGAACTCGTGTACATCTCCAAATAACATTTCAACAACATTTCTTGTGAGTTTTATGAGTCATGAATGCCAGCCTGACACCAAATTCTTCTGATGGGATCAATTGAGCTTCACTATATCAGCTAACAATGTCTCAAAAGTCTTAAAATAACTTTCTGAGCCTTTCGTACACAAGAATTTACATTGAATTTTCACCAGCTTTTTTTTCATTCATCATTAGGTCGACAAAACTTATCTTTCTGTTCTTTTTTTGCCATCCATTGACTTGCCAAATGATTATAAACAAAGAATAATATTTTATTTAGTCGGAAGTCTCAAAAGTTGTTCAGTCCGTATAATAAAATCTCCTCGATATGCGTAGTTGAAAGTTTTCATATTTAGAACGATTGTTACAACTGACTTCAGTTTAACACCTTCATTTAAATTATAATCAGTTCAAAAAGATATGTGATAACACCATTTTGATCATACATCAAATTGAATGTCCTTCAAGTTTCAACCTTCTCTTGAAATCCCCAGATGACACGTGTCACATGAAGTAAAGTGGTCCCCCATCACAGATTAAGAATTTCACTCCGGAGGTTCCAATTTTACCCTATTAAGATTGACAGTGGGTGTTGAATTTTGGTGTCAGAAGTGGTGAAATATTTTTCTACTGTTTTGATCTTCAGAGTTAGTATATTGGAGAGGTATGTTTGTGATCAGCTCACGGAGTGTCGTTTCAAAGAATAAATAATATGTGATGGACTTGACAGATACTTGATGAAAATCCATAACGTATTCAGGTAACATTTTATTGTGAGATCTCACAATAAAGTGTTATTTGAACAAGTTATAGATTTTCATCAAGTATCTGCCAATTTCACAAAACTGGTTTTGTAAACTGTCCAGTGGAAATCTTACAAAGTGTTACTTGAATAAGAATAAAAAAATAAGAAGAAAAGATGCAGTTCATTAGGCATTATTTATACTTCGAAATAACATACTCCCTGACTTGATCACTTTTTTTTTAATAATCATGAATATTATAGGAGATATTACTTTGCCAAAAAGAGAAACTGTAACTTTGGCAAATATTTATTAAGAACCCGTGTTCATGTTCGAAAACTTTGTATATTTAAAAAAGATATTGATAAAATTTATATTTTTATCATGACTCTCGATATGTTTAATAGTTCATTAACCAAAAAAAAATTTCATTGAGGTATTTTCAGTGTTGTGGATTTGAAAATAAAATAGTTTATGTATGAAAAATACAAACCATTTCAATATATCTACATGCATGAATAATGTTTTGATTTATTGGGGCCTCTCGTTTTCTATAAGCTGTTTTCAAATGATTCAGGATTGAAACAATGATTTGTTTGATCATGTGGTAACTAGAGGCTCAAGAAATTTCAGTGGTTGGTGTTTTCTGAAAAATTTAGGCAATGTTTTCTGTTTCATTTTCACACGCTTCTATGAGTGGTAGATGTCTTCATTAATCGAACAGTAATGCCACATTAAAGCTGGTAACAAAATCTAACCTTTCTAGGTCCTTTGGAAATATTTCACGTTTTAAATAGTCGTAACTGATGCTTACTTTTGGCATTGCCCATATTTTGGTGTGCTGCTAAACTTGTGTTCAATTTGTTGATAATGACTTATGTTATTTAATGTTAACCCCATCGAAGACTGCTACTTTTATTAATTATATTAAGGTTAAAATAAATAAGGTTGAAATAATTGCAGGGATTACAAAAACCAAATGGAGGTGTTTTGGCTGCCCTTGTGTACAATTTAAAGTATTGTGTAAGGTCAGGAGGAATGGGATTTAAAGTTAGATACGGGGAGTGGCTAGAAAATAACGAGACTTGTTTTTTGTGAGACAAACTGCGAGTTTCAAGGTCAGACGTCATACTACCGTCTGTCGGAAATCTCCTACATTCAACCGGTTGGACGGCACTAGCTTGCTCAGTTGGGCCACATCCTTTGTTCATGTGGGACCGTGTATCTGCCGCTCATTGGAAAAATGGTAGGCGTTTTAATTAAGCAATTTAAGAATGTATGTCACATACACGGGTGTTTTGAGTGGTATGAATGTTTCAGAGAAGGGCGAAAATTCATCGAACATGATCCACGTCCTTTAATTTCGAAAACATATGGAAACATTGAGAAAAAAGGCAATCTCATCCGTCAGGATCGATGTTTGAGTATCTGTACAGTTGTCGAGAATGTACGAACCAACGAAAAATTAGTTGACAAATATCACATGAACATTTCAATATGACAAATGTGAGTTTCCAAATATCCTCACTAATGAATAAAATTACTCAAGAATGGAAATTTGTTCAGACATCTTGAAAAACATCAAGAAAGATCATAATCTGTTGAAAAGAGTCATTTCATGTGGTGATTCATATTTTTTTGCCTATGACCCAGAAACAAGACCCCAATCAATGCACTGGAAGAGTCTACAGTACTAAAACTAAGGTTCTAGCCATTCTCCGTGAGTGAGTCAAAAAAAAGCAACCAGAGTTGTAGAAGAACAAGTCATAGATGCTTCATTAGGATAATGCTCCAGCTCACACTGAACTAAATTGTAAGCTGTGAAGTTGAAAGCGACACAGACTGTGGAAACCAAGGCGCACACAAAAATTCCTGTTGTTTTCTAGCCAAAGTTCGTAAAGATGACATGAAAATACATCGACAGCAAACTCAAACCACGAATGTCAAAAATAAAGGAGAATCCCAACGTTATCTGTTGCAAAGCCAAGCTTTGGCGTCGATCGCCAAATGATGAATTACTTTCTATATCGCTCTTCCGCTTTCTCTGCAATAAGGCAACGAGATGATACCAGGGCCCAAAAGCAGTGCTTACGAATAATAACCCTCATCATAAAATAAGCTAGGTGCACAAAAATCGTAGATACTGTGTATTCATTGATAGAGGTTTCTAATAATAATGAGTAATCATTCCAACAAATACATTGCATAAAAAATGTTACCTACCCCTGGTAGAATGTTTCGAAATTTTAACGCATCATTCTTACCCACCGTTTCGTATTATTGATTGAATTCATCGAGCATAGCATTTCATTGTCTACAATTATCTTTTTTTAATTCCTTTACTTCATTTCTGTAGAAGACCATATTTCATGTATTCAAGCAGTTTTGTTTTTATATGCAAAGAATTCTTGTTCAATTTTGTATTTTTTATATAACTGATCTCTTCACTAATTTTTGTTATTTTTTTGATATGTTCAAAAATTATAGTTATTTTCTATGATGACGAGGTTTCATCATTTTTACCCAAAATAGTTCAATCTAGTCAAAATATCATTTGTAAATCTTTATCTTTCCATCTGGTGTAATACTGAATTTTCCAGTCGAATTCACTATTAACCAACATTGCAAAATATACTATTTGAAGTATAGATAGTGTAAAAATCTATGATAATTTTTTTTGTTATTTAACTTCTTCGAGAGGTTATGTTCGAACCCCTGTGATGTATTTGTCTTGTGACTTTTTCGTATGACCTAACATATCAGTATTATGACACTGACAAGAGTTGTCTTTAAGCATTTTGATTATTACGATTTCTATTCATCGATAAAAGTATCCTCAACTATTAAAATATAAAAAACCATATATGAACCATTTATTTGTTCGGAGGTTGTATGTCCATAGTTTTACAAACCCATCCTGCGATGTCAACATTTTCTGATTCAGCTTTTTTTATCCAAGCATGGTTCTGAAAGCAAAAATTCAATATCAATTTCCTGTTGAATAAAATGCAAAATTCAAGAAGATATCCTAAAAATTATTTTTGATGTGTGTTTTCAGGCGTGTAAACTATTAACTATAAATACTCAGAAAAAGAAATCAATAACACTGTTAAGTTTTAACCAAACAAATAACGCACTATCAATTTAAAAACAGTGTGGACGTAGAGTGCGGTAACCATGATTCAACACAAAGTACTGACAAATTATATGAAATTGACCCAAAATCGTAAAATTAAGGGCTTTTTTAGTAAATTTCAAAAATAAAGACAATTTTTCTTCAAAAGGTTAGGTTGTTCAGAGCAATAGCCTCTTCGTTTTGTTTTCAGTACTTTGTGGACTTACTCTGGATTCACAAATTTATGACACGTGTATTCTTTCCTTGTCCCCACTGACAATATGGATAATGCATGATTGCCCTTTTCGGCAATCATCCAACAGGATAGAAAATATAATATAATCCCAGGGAGAAAAAAGTCAAGCATTGTGCTTCTGGAAATATCAATCATTTGTATGGGCGAAATATTGAAAAATTTCTCCAAATATGGACAGTTAACATTCCCGAGAAACAACTATCTTCACAAAAGCATGTGAAACAGGCATATTTCCCGACGCTCTCAAAATAGCGAAAGTGATTCCACTCCATAAAAAGAAGGAAAAAAATATAACCATATCACTTACATCAGTTTTTTCCATACTTTTTGAATATTGTATGCTAGAGAGGCTAAACTCATTCATTGCAAGGTTCAGAATTATCCCAGAAGAACAGCATGGATTCAGAAAATCTAAATCTACATCTACGGCAACCACAGATACATATATACACATTCTCAATGAATTAGAAAAAAAAAGAGCCCTATAGGCATATATTGTGACTTAAGTAAAGCCTTTGATAGTGTTCCACACGATCGACTACTTGACAAGCTTTGGTCTTATGGTATCAGGGGATCTGCTTTTAGCTGGTTCGAATCTTTTCTCAAAAATAGATATCAGTATATACAGATATCTTGCAATGAGAATAGCGGTTGAAACACAATTCACCACTCTCATCTTGCACCTGTGGAAGTTGGAGTTTCTCAGGGAAGTGTTCTTGCTCCAGCTCTATTTTCAATCTACACNTGCTCTTTGTACACTATTTAGACTTTCCAATAACGTAAACTTTTTCAAATTGTGCAAGATTCACGTTATAATTTCTCACTGAATTCATCATCATTCAATGAAAAAAAAAAAAAAACTCCGGCACGTAACATTTATTATATAGTAATTGTTCATTTTTGTAACGATTTTAAATTCTTGAAAAATTATTAGTTTCTGACACATTTTATTCTGCTACTTATATATTTGAATTGAAAATTTGTCTTGATTGAAACCGTCAGTCTGAAATTAATCCATTGACAACACTTTCACACAAAACAAATATACTGTGTCTCTATTCGCTAATCTAGTGATCATCATTAGGAGATGAATAAAACCAACTCTTACAACTAATTCAGAGCTTTTATATGCATCTGGCGATTCATTATCTTTGATAATGAGGGTCATCCCTCGTTTTGTCTTTCAAGCTGTCCTTCAACACTTGTTGAAGTTTTGTTCAGCAATTTTGAATCGAAGCCAGAGAGGAGTAGAACACTTTACACTTAGAATCTATGAATAACTGATGTGTTGCCAAAAATGTGTCCCAAAAAAGTTTGTTTTGTGACATTTTCTATTGTTTAAGGTATAATCCTCAAGTACATTGAACTTAATAATTTTGATTCCTGATCTTAGCAGATAAAAGTTACAGTAAAATAATTTTGATGTTCAGCTCAATCCCACTTACACTTACCGACATATAACTTCTAGTTCCAACAAAAGAATTTGCCATCGAGTCAATCAGTTGGCCAGAAACACCAAAATCACATATCTTTATTTCTCCACTACTGTTCACCAGTATATTGCTAGGTTTAACATCTCTATGCATGATAGCATGTTTATCTCTCAGGTAGCTCAAACCCTTCAATACTGCAGAGGTAATTTTCCCCAGTATATTTTCTGGAATGAGTCCAGCTTTTTTCAAAATCAAATCCAGAGAACCAGCATCCATGTATTCCATACAAATACTGATTTCACCATCACTGTAAAATGCACAGTAAAAACCAACTATGTGAGCAAAGTTACATTCGTGCAAAACTTTCAGTTCACGAATGATTTGTTTTTTTATAGCTGGTTTCACTTCCAGATGAATGAGCTTTCTTGCCATAATAAGCCCACTTTTATGACGGACTTTAGTAACAACTCCACCATTACCAGAACCTAGTTCGCCAAGTTTTTCAAAATCATCATCTGAGAATTCTCCACCAATTTGTTCCTTCTGGCACAAAAATACTTCTATTCTTTTGCGCTGAGTATCATCCATATCAAGTTCTTCTAACCGAGCAGTTAAGTTATCAATGCTATTGTTTGTGTTAGATCTGAAAAAACAATGGATATTCGGTTTTGTCTATAATAATAATACCATTTTTATTAATATACAGTTAAAATCGGTTGTTTTCCTCTTTGAAGATGATCACTTGGTGATCGAAACACGTGTCGAGGTGTTAAAAATAACGATTTGGTGTTGGGAAAAAACTCCAGTAATATTCTTCTTTCTTTATATCAATTTTTGCAACATAGGTACACGCAATTAATTTTGGTTTCTTTTGTTCACAAATTCTTGACAATTAAAAAATATACTTCATATTACTGCAAGTGGCCTTGCAGTAATAATATTGTGCTTTTTTATGGCAACTGAATTTGTAAAAACCACTGTAAGTAATCCTGGGTGAAATGCAATTTGTACATATTTGGCATATTTTTGCCATTCTATAATGAAAAGCGAAAACAATGCTGTACTTCACATGAAAAATGTTTGTAAAATACAATTTTTATCAAGATTAGTTTAATTATTTTGACTATTAATCACATACTCCTTGATGGAGAAATAAGTGAAAAGCTAAAACTAGAAACATTTCCATTAAGAGAGATGAATGAAATGGGACATACTCTAGTTGAAAACAGTAACATTTGGCTGAATTTTTGGATAATAATATAAAAACAAAGCTGCATACACAAGCCTATACAATTTTTTTGAATAGACTCACATTGTTGGTTTCTCCGGAAAAGAAGTAGGTGTTACTGTTGGTGTCTGGTCAATCGAACCAGGAGGTAGTGTTAGGTTTAATTTATTTTTGGACATCTTAGATATGTGGTCACAAAAATGGTTATCACATTCCTACTACAAATCACAGTATTCAGTTTTAATAATTGTTTCCACTGAAAAAGAAAAAACACCTTTGGGTACGTCATCAACAGTTGAAAGACAGAAATTACCAGCGAGTTGAACTTTTTATTCAAAAATATTTATTTTTATGTAATCCACAACCACAACTAGTGGTTGTTTTCCTATCGACAGATAATAGACGTTATTATGACAATTGACAAATCAATATTTGACAGCTATACACAGAGAATCTTGATCCCCAGAAAAGGGACAGAAGTATATTTGTGTTTCCGTAGACGTACGCGTCGACTTGGTTGTTGTTTGTGACTAAAGGTTGAAGACTGTTTAAGCTAAACCACAAGTATATTTAGCCTTATACTGTAGCTAAACTTTTTGGGAGTGATTAGTTTGCGGAAAACTATTGAAGAAAAACCCTATCTTGCGTATCTTATAATTCCACTATATTAATCATTATCAGAACGCCGCGATACAGTAAAAGCAAAACTAAGGGAAATCAAAGAAACAGTTTAGGATAGTTAGATATTTATTGATACATAAATAGAATGCTTGTATTCACAGTCTGTTAAATCTAGAAAAAGACTTGAGACAACCACATGTGCCGTGAAGCAGAGCGGCCAAGACGTTATGTAATCCGCAGGTGGAATGTATGTAAAAGTGACGTCATGGCCAGCCCATATTATGATGTCTATGATTATTTGATAAGAACTGACCCTAGTATATAGCTAAGTATAGCTGTTACTTACTGAATATTTCAATAAGTGAATTAATCTCCCGATATTTGAGTGTTACGGTATGTTTTTATCACGGTCAAGCACCTACTGAGCACAGAACTAGAATTGCTGAACATACAAGTGAAGACGAGTTCTCAAATGCATTGATGAGTCCACCGATTCATCCGGTGTTCGAAACTTTACACGTTTATATATGTTGAAGCAATTCATCAGAAATTTTCTATCGACTTCAAAAACTCGCTTTTCTCTTTCAAAGTACCTAAATCAAAGAATTTTGTGCCTGCATGTTTTAGCGCTTTGGTGAAAAATTTTGTTTATAGGAAATGATTTCATATACTATGAATTTTTCTTACAAAAATAACTTTGTTGGATGTAGAATAACTCACTGAATGAATATACGATAAATATATTCCGGAGAGGTGCATACGACATGCCCAAGTTCAGGTGAAAAACCTTACCCCTTGCCTCTCATATGAACTAACCCAGCTAATGCCGCACAGAAAGCCGAAGTAAAACCATCAGGCACCTGTGCAACGTCTTCCATTTGGAAGATTTGCTGCAAGTAACTTTCTACATATGAAATTAATTTCCTTTGGTGTGAAATGGCCACCCTCCCGGTACTGACGAGGAGCTATAGTAGTTCGAAACCGATCTGACACAAAAAATTAATTCTTGGTGTTACTAAAATCTACTTTCTTTTGATGAATATAGCCGTTACTTCGTGATATAAAATGATCATGAAAAATGAGAATGAAAATTCTTCCTGTTTTTATACCACTTGTATTCGTACCTAACTAACATTACCTACTGCCTATAATGCATTTTCAAACGAATACAATAAACTGCTTTCTTCTGGTTACACCAAGGAATAAAATATTGATATTAAACAATACAGAATAGTAATTAAAGAACTAGTGNGCGATCATCCAGATCCCACATCTCTGCTTCGATTCTGATTGTTTTGTAGATACATTTTTCCCAAGCTTTTTGGTCGACTGTTTCCAGAGCACTGTATAGGTATTTCTTCACTTCACACAGCTTAAAATGGTCGATTCAAAAAGAAAAGCTTTCATTTGTAACCACTCAGTAATATCTGCTTTCTTCCAACACGACGTCGGCAGCTTCTCGACTCGTCTACTGCGGTAACTTGCATTATCCATTACTATTACGGATCTCTGCGGAAGTTTTACAAGTATGTTTTTAAACCATTCATTTCTTGATGATAATCCCCATTTTTCTTCGATTCAAACACAATCAATCCATCTTTCACGAATCCTTCACTGCTGCCTATGTGAGTGATGATAAGACGACGACCTTTTCAAACCAGTGGACCAACCTTCCATAAAGGCTTGTCTTCCACCTTTGATGTTCTGATCTAGCCAAACCTTCGAGACATTATGACATTGACCCATGTTTCATCCAAATAAAAAATAGATTTACCTGTGCTCTGGCTTTCTTTATTTCTCTTAAATAGTTTCTTGTCTATTCTACAATCTCTGATTTCTCTATTAACATGCTCTTTCTATCTTGCTTTCCAAAAGTGAAATTCAGCTCATGTAATATCTTCCATAATAGAGTTCTTCTTATATCAGGAAAAAACTATCTTCACGAATAACTGACAAAACTTTATTTAATGTAGGTATTTCGTTTTTTATATAAAAAGAGTGTATTGTTCTCCTAATAGAATTCTTCATTTCTTTCGACTTCAAAAACTCGCTTTTCTCTTTCAAAGTACCTAAATCAAAGAATTTTGTGCCTGCATGTTTTAGCGCTTTGGTGAAAAATTTTGTTTATTGCCTAATTGTTTTCCAAAAAGTGCAAGTGAATACTCATCTGTTGATATGCAAATGCCAAATGTTTTACAGGCATACATTCAGGCCAAAAAGGACTCGATACAAAGGAAAACAATATCATCCATTTATTCCTAAAAAAAAACATATACAAAATGAAAACAATAATAAACCATAACTGTTTCTCTAATTTCTATAGCCGTTGCTTCTCATTCGAGTGCATTTGGTTTGGCCAGGCTCCTCTTGTTGATAGTAAACAAAAGCTTCTCACGGGGCGCCGCTGGAGGCAATGCTGTCACCGTAAGTTTCTTCATTCGCCACAGTTTCCTTCTCCGGTTCCTTATATCTTGAAAAATCACAAGCTGTATTTCTACAAAGAAATCATTTAAAATTATGGTATGATTGAATGGGTTCTAATAAAAGCAGTTTTGATTTTGAATTTTTTATTCATTGATAAGAATGTGTTTATCACAAATAACCCACACCAAATTGGAACATTTGATATAACAGGTTGTTCTCAAAATGATGAAGGTGTAAATATTTTTTAAATGGAACATTCACAACTAACGTTATACCTTACCTTATACATAGGTATGATGTTAGAACTACTTTCAAAAGAAAATATACACATACAAAACCTAACAACACTGACGAAAAAACAAAAAATCGCATTTATTAGATACCTTGTTCGTGTGGTAAAAGTTATATTGGTGAAATTTCGAGACCATTGAAAGTACGTAAGAATGAACATCGAGATTACACAAAAAATAGGCAACTGACAGGATCTAATTGTCAGAACACATTTTAAAATCAGACAGTGGACATCGAGTGGAATTAAACAATACAAGAATGATTACTAATGAGCCTCACTCTAAGAGACGTAAGTTAAAAGAATCAGCGTATATTCTCATATCTGGAGAGAATTGTATCTTGAACAGCTCCTTAGAAATAGACCGTACGTGGCTACCCATCTTGAAGGAAAATTTGGCGAAATGGCAACAGACTGATATCGGAGAGCACCTTGTATTACATTGAATGTTTAAGTTGTCAACAACATTGACATAATTTCACATTTCAAAACTCCTTAGAAATCTGTCGAAGAAGGAATAACTGCCAATACATTAGAATTTTTTTTGCCCATTTCTGAAGACGGAGGCAGATTTTGACTTCAGAAACTTCGTATTGTATTATTTCTTAGCAATGTTTTTGATAGCCAAATTTGTTAAATACGACAAATAACTGATAAATGGAACATTTTTCTTTGTGAAAATACTTTGATTTTACGCAGTAACTTATCGGGGTAACACTTGTATAAAGTTCTCCATTATAATTTTTATATTTTTCGGATTGTGAATGGTAAAAAATACCAAAAAAAAGTCGATGAAAATCATTTTTTTAATTTTCAATGATCTGCCGGTCTTCACCCCGCTGCCAATAATTGAAGACTATAATTAGTATGAATTGAAAATAGTGCTCGCGGTCAACTTAAGGCGAAAAAAAAAATACACTCAATCGCGATTGAAACAAAAATATTTGCTCGAAGCAAATAGCTTTCAGTGCTCAAATCGGTTTGGTGACTTTAAAAGCTCTTGCACGGACCATATAACGGTAAAAGTAATATATCACCAGTAAGTTTATAGTGTTTGTTTTACATAATGCAAGGTACTATGGAAATGCCTGAAATAAATCAGCGGGCCCTTTGTAAATATAATATCCTTCCGCATGTTAGATCAGGCATGGGATAAACTTCGGAAAACCACGCGGAATACAGGAGATTTTAGAGGGGGAAGAGCGTTATGTAAAGTTGGGGAACAAGAAAAAACAGGACTATGAGTCAATATCGACTCGAGGCGTAATAAATTTTCGAGAGCAAAATAAAATAAGATGAGGAAAAGGTGAGGCATGAATATAAATGTCATATGAGGAGAGATATCCAGTTCCTCTGTGACGCTAAACTAATGTTCTGAATTTGGAGTATCATTTCTTTTTCCAGTGGTATCCTAATTAATTGTTTCTTGACTGAGAGTTTTACGAAAAATTGCTTTCGGAAGTAATTAGAATTTACCTGCTCTGAAGGTAATGATTTTAGTTTGATGTTATTAAAATGCTTATTTAAATATCTTCAATATTTCTCTATTTCATGATTAGCAGATTCATTATTTCAATATGTATCCAATATGTTTGATAATTCTGTGGTCTGTATATCTGTCTATGATTCGATCCGCAAAAACTAGCAGATTTTTATTTATGTAGAGATTGAAAATCCCTGCACAAAGTCGGTTTTTCTATTCAAGTAACACTTTGTGATATTTTCACTGAACAGTGTACAAAACCGCAACAAGTGTTTCGCTATACAATAGCTTCCTCAGGTGTGTTTACACTGACCAAATTTACCTAATGTATGCTTTATATAACATAACAGTTTGAATCATATGAACTCCTACCTACTTAATGACCAATAATTTTACCCGAGGTAAAAACTAATTAAAAAGAAAATTTCACCAAGTCATTAAATGGACATGTAAAATTTGTTCTTCATATAATAAAAATTTGAAAAATATCAACCACTTTCTCCTCTTCTGATCTGTTAAGCCAAACACATGTCGAGGTTTTGTACACCGTTCAGTAAAAATCTCACAATCAAATGTTACCTGAATGTTTTTTTTGTGTCACTCATCAATTATATATTTTATTTATGTCAACAAGAATTTTTCTTTGGACAATAAAGAATATTAGTCATTATTAGTACACCGTAACAACTGCAATATTGCAAAGGATTATTAAAAACATGATATTATCATCATTATTATATAATACTTACTAAATATTACCCTTCATACGAGAAATGATCATATATAAAAATAAAAAACGACAACTCAATGAAATATCTTTATTTATCCTTCAATTCTCTCCTAAATAAAAATTAAAATTCCGCAGTTTAAAAAATGTTATTCTTATGTCAATGAACTAGAAAAAAAAAAACTGAAAACGTTACAATGCTTAGTTTCTTGACTAGAATAAAAATATTTAAAACATTTAGGATCTGAATAATTTGAAGTATAAAAAAAGAATAACGGTAATATAGATGTAAGGGTACATAAAAGATAAAACGAATAAAATAGACCTTTTCTTCTCAATGGAAACAAAAAGTAGCGGATGAAATTGTTCATCTTCTTTTTTGGAATGGTTCATTTTCCAGTGCGTATAAGAAAGAGGGTATTCAAAAAATAACAATTACCGTTTTCGACTATCTACTCACATGTTGAAAATAAGAAACTGAAACCTGAAGTAATACTCGATTGTATTTCCTGAAAACCCTACATATTTATTTAAAGTAAACTTAAAAGTACTTCAGAATGCTGACATACGCTCATTTTCTCCCTTCTCTGCAATAAAATGACCAATAAAAAATCATTTTACTTGGGCGCAATAGAAAGGTAGAGGCACTAATCAAGGAGAATTTTTACGTCTATTTCAAGAGTGTTGAAGAACGAGGCCATCATCACAACACAGCATAACAACAGAACATTTAATCTGATGCTAGACTTCGATAAAAAAAGTACAATCCCAAAAACGTTAAAATAAAATATACGTGAGACAAAACTGGAAAGTTGCCAAGACCATTTTCATCGAAATATCTACCATCTAGATTTTTGAACCTATATAAACAATTGTTAATAAAATAAACTATCAATGCAATAATAAAGTAAAATGGAGTTCTTACGGTCCATGAGAATTCTTTTCAAAGGTTAGCTCATGGACAACTGGCCCAGAGCCAATAATTTCTCTACAGCAGCATTAACATCTCCCAATGTAGATATAAGTGCCTGCAAATTAGCTTCTCTGTTGACGAAACCCATAGCGGCAAGTTGGTTCAGCTGGGATTGGTAGCGTTGTTCTGGTGGTACAGAATTATCATGAATGCCCAGATCGCTTGCAACTCGAGCTATAAACTGGTTGAAAAAAATATCTGAATTAGTGGAAAATTTATGTAAACCATTCCAACATGATTGATGATATACCCAGAAAACCAAAAACAGCATATCTCCTTATACCAAATTCCTACAGTTTGTAAATGTAAATATTCTTATATGTATATTATTCTTATATATAGATTCTTTCAGGGATTTCAAATCAATTTATGGCATATTAGACAATGGAAGTCCGAACTAGTTGGATTCTAACCCCAATATATGAGGATTTCCTTTGGAGCACCTTCATTTTTCCTATGTTGGGCTACTCTGAATATTTGTCACTAGTACCAACTGTCATATGTAGATGATGTTCTTATTATCTGTTTTCATTATCATGATATCTCATTTAGTATTCTTAATATTCAGTTGTAGGCAACTTCATGGCAATGTACATGACTACTGACACTAATAACAAATAAACCGAGTAACCAACAAAATAAAAGTGCTCTAAATAAAATCATTATTCGACATGGTCAATTGTCTACAATGGTTACCTAGTTGTAGTATTTTGTAGACTTAACTTAATGGAATCGTACTTCAATCCTACTTACATTCATTATTTTGATGGATGTAAAATATTCAAGTTAGATTGTTCCTTTACCAATATTTATAATATTCTCACAGCAAAGCTGCCACTCATGGTGGTAATATTGTATTTGATGTGAAGCCGAGCATCGGAAAATTTCCATTTCACAAAATAAATTGTTTGATACGGGTCGATAATTAGGGCAACAATAGCCAAATAGCCAGATATAATCCCATGTTTATTTTCAATACATTGCAATTGTTGACTTGTGAAGTGTGTCATTCGCTTTGAGTAAAATGTTTAAATCTTGACTTGCTCAATCAAATACAGTTAAGTCTATGACAGAATGTGGATATGTTATCAATTTGTGCATCCAATATAAGTCCATGAATTGGCATAAAATAATAATAATCTTGAATGAACAATTGTTTTTATTTCTGAAATTCACTAATTGTAAAAGCCTTAAGAAGTTACATTTGTCGGTTAATTTATTAAAATTTGTCAGCACTGAGACAAAGTCATTCCAAATTTGGGATAATATATTACCATTCATCTACTCACAGACATCAAATATTAATACCAATACATATTATGATTTCTTGATACGTGCCGAATACCGAATTCCTCCAAATTCCAAACTCCCAAATTGGATGATCACTCTGTACAAGGAGGTCCGAAAATGACCAGAATGAAAGTTCGAAGTACTGACTGTATGCTACCATCCGAGTAAGAATTTTCTCTAACTTATCGCAATCTTGATTGTTTTTTTTGAATACTGGTGAAATTTTTTCATGTAGTTTTATATAAGTTAATTTTAATCTACTAATCAAAGTTGTAATTACAGTGACTGTAATAATGATTTCGTAAAAGCAGACTACATAGAAGTTGATCATTATTGCGGTGCCATAAACTCTAATACTAGACTGAATTTCTCCGATATTATTTCAATGACAGAATTACCATTTGCTGAATATGGCATAAATATTGCTTGTGGCCCTGAGTTGTCGCAGTTTTGTAAACCTCTTCTGGTGAAAATCACAGGAAACAGTATGAGTAAGTAAACTTACTTTATATCATATAAATAATGACCCTGTGAAATATTCAGCATTCATGAGAGTCTTGGGAGTTACTTTTGACGAGCAGACGAGATTCATGGAACATAGAATGGCATGGTCCTATGTAATTGCACAAGTTTCTAATATAAAATAAAGTAATACGCTGCAAAAAAATTTGAGAAAACCTTTCAAGACATTCAGTGACCTTGTATATGCACAGTTCCAGAATTTTCTACCAAAAAGCATTCTAAATAAATATAAATTGAAGGGGATTTATTTTGTTCTGAGATAATTTATCATCACTGAGGATACACTACAAAAACACACTTTTGTCTATTTTCCACTATATTTTTTTGTTGACCGGTTTCGGCTATTACACCATTTTTAAAACTAACTGATTACATTTAAATCTGAGTAATTTATACCTATGTTGCTAATTACTCAGATTTAAATGTATTCAGTTAGTTTTGAAAATGGTGTAATAGCCGAAACCAGTCAACAACATAGTGGAAAATAGACAAAAGTGTGTTTTGGTAGTGTATCGTCAGTGAACATGAATTTCCACAAAATAAACAAGTCGTCAATCGAAGAAGTGAAAATAATTTATCATCTTTCAGAGTTTGTTATTATTATGACTTACCTCTGAGTACGGATTATTAGAATTAAGAGTTGGATTGGAACTGGTAGTTGTTGTACTGGCAGTAGTGCTGCTTGCCTGATTTCCAGTACTTGACTGGGCAGTTCCAGACGTATTTCCTGGAATAGCCGTATTTAGCAAATTGGGAGCCGTTTGCCTGAGAGTCTCCATGCCTTGTTGTATTTGTAAGATGGCATTCATTGCCTGGGGATTCGATAAGATAGAAGAAATTTCTGGTCTTTGCAGCTGTTCAATGAAATGAGGCAACAGGGCTTGCATTTGTTCTTGTAACATAGGATTTCCCCCAAGCAAAGGGTTGCTTGCAATAATAGGAGTTGTCGTGCTGGGATCGGTCAACAAAGCTTCCACTGCAGATTGCACAAGGGGATCCGAAATCATATCCTGTACCGGTACTGGGTTTCCAGCTACTTGTCGCATAAAGCTTGGCAACGAAGAGGCATCCGGGGTAGCTGAGCTCGGCATAGTATTTGGAGTTGAAGTTTGATTCGGGTTCCATGGGTTCGGAAGTGGTTCAGTGTTTTCTCGTCCTTGTTGTGGATTATTAGCAGACGTATTACCAACCAATCCTGCGAAAGGATTGCGAACCAACTGATCAGTAGTTGCAGATAACATGGGCTCCTGTATATCACGATACATTCTGTGTAATGCATTATAACCTCCAGGGATGCTCTCCAAGTTGCTTATGGCCCTGTCATGGCTCCTCATGAGTTCTTGCAACATAGCAGGATTGCGGGCCAGCTCCATTGTTTGCCTCAAGAGATCTGGGTTGTTGAGCATATGATTAATTTCTGGATTTCTCTCCATTAGTTCTTGCATCTGCGGATTTCTAGTGAGGAGAGCCCTCATATTATCAGGGTTGTACATTATTCTTTGTACCAAAGGATTATCTAGTACATTATTTAGCATTTCAGGATTAGCAAGTAGCTCACTTTGCATTCTGGATTGGAGTTCTGACATATTCAAATTTCCACCCAAGCCTAGCTGATTGAAATTAGGAAATCCTCCCATACCTATAGTGTTGAAAGGGTTGGTTGATGGGATTGTAGGTTCAGGCCGACCTGAAAACAATGAGGCTGTGAAATATACACATCGGAAAAGTCTAGGGATATTTTTATAACATACTAAATATCATAAAAATAAATGCATGAGGTCGTTTAAGGTAATTGGGCCACAGTTTTGTTTACAGACGAATCCAGATTTGGATTTCATCCAGATTCTCGTCGAGTAAGACTGTGGAGACGACCTGGAAATAATGAACGTTTGAGACACGTCCAGGAAGTCCACACATACAGAGGTGGTACAGTAATGCTATGGGGCGGAATCATGATCGGCGGCAGAACCGATCTCGTTTTTTCAAATAGCTCCCTTACACCTCGACAGTACCTCGACACCATTCTTCTACCTATCGTCCGTCCGTTTGCTGGTGCTGTTGGTGAAAACTTCCACCTAATGCACGATAATGCTCGTCCACATGTCGTGCGTCTAGTGACTGACTGGCTCACCAACGAAGGAGTTGATGTATTGCCATGGCCAGCACAATCACCGAACCTGAATCCCATCGAGCATGTGTGGGACATGCTTCAACGAAGAATTACTCCGCATATGGGGAACATTCACACAACGTTTCAATTGAGAGAGCTTTTAATCGCTGAATGGGCAAATGTACCTCAACAAGACATTGACAATCTCATTTTGTCGATGCACGATAGATGTAGGGCCGTAATAAACCAGCGTGGAGGCCATACTTTGTACTGATTCCAATTTTTTTTGTATTATGATTTTTTTTGGGGTGCCAAAGAAGAGCCATATTTTTTTTAGTTTTGCTTATATGCGCACTCAGTATTTTTGACCATTCAATAAATTTTGTTGTAAGTTACATTCGTTTAATAATCACCCGTCAACTTTTTTCCCTAAAGCGATCTAAAAAAAAATATTGCCATTTTTAAAAATATCCCTAGACTTTTCCGATGTGTGTAGTTTGGAACAAATAAAAACAAGGAAATATGACTATCTTTATATGTAAACGTCCATCACAAATCTCCTTTTTTTTTATGTACTTATTCATACTTCTTCCTCAACAATTTGTCTTTCCATATTTGTTTTAGCAATGGTTAACAGTTGAAAAACTGGGAAGAAAAGTGAACAATGGATCAATAAACTAAACAATCAAGTATTAAGTAACCGGTCATGTTATTATGAAAATGTTGTCAGAATGGACACTTCTTACAATTATTTCAGAAACTTGACCACCCACAGTTCATATGACATTATTATGATATCTGAAACATGACTGGATAATGATATGTCACTTGCAGAAACCTATACACCAGGATTCAACTTATTTGGGTGGAATGTTTCCTTATTACAAATGCTTAATCAAGAAGAGGTGGTCTATTGGTATCTACTATTGAAACTGTTAATGGATGTCATTCAAATACCGAGAACACTACAGTTGAACAAGTCTTTGTTGAAGCTTCAACTTATTGTTTGCTGTGTGGTTCATGTTAGCAACTGCTTGGGAGTTGAACGTTTTTCACAAATTTTCCCTGATCACAAATCTGTAATTTTTGGGGATGACAATTTAGCGAAGGCATTCTGGGTCAATGGAAACTTAGGTGTAGGTGTTGATTATTGCCTGGATAATTCTAATATTGTGTGATTGACTGAATCTTTCTGTTATTTGAATCTGTTTCAAGTTGATGAAATACCAATTAACAGTGGCATAACGTTAGACCTTCTCTTCACTACCATTGTATCTATAAGGGTATGTTGTGCTACCGACTTACTTTAGCATACCAGTACTTATCATGCAGCTTACTCATTTGGATTGCCTACTGATGATGGAAAGCCTCCCTTTGATTACGAAGATGCTATTTTTGACCTTATCAGAGTTGATTTCCACGTAATCAATAACTTTTTTGCTTCTATTGACTGGTAGAACTATTCAACTAGAAATTGTGTTAATTCAGATTTAGAACAATTTTACGATGCTGTCTATTCAACAATGACACAGTTATCTGTCTTGGTACAGTTTTGAACTCAAAAACTGCATTATTGAAAAGAAAGTACATAAATCGTTCAAAAGTAGTATTTTATGGGAGACAATACTAGCAGTTTTCTGAATAACAATCCAAATGTGAATATTTAACAATGCAATGTTATAATGATCAGCTGTATATAATATTTAATGTAATCATAAAAAGGTGTTACTTCACGTGTCGATGACTGTCAAATGTAGCTTTGGAAATAGTAATGTGGTGCTCATTTTAAAAATTAGGTAGAATCTTTGAAATCTCAAAACAAAATTGTTTCTTATATACGTTTACCATACAATGATATTGCCGACAATAATAATAAAATCACTAGTGAAGTGAAGATGTTTTATAGAATGCGCTCAAAAAAAAATCAGCTGTGGAGCACACATCAAGCACTGGAGAGTGTTTATCTTAAAATATGCAAAAAATTAAAGTTTTCTCAAATATGTTATTAAAAACAGAAATATGATAAATGATGCAAAATATAGATATTATCATGGATGACTGACTTCCAGAATTTCCAAAGACTTCTATAGTTACTTCCTTTTTCAAAGGTAGAGAGACATAGATGATTCAATGAACTATAGACCTATATCACTTGTTCTCACCTTATCTGAAAACAATAAAAAGAATCATCAAAAAGCAGTTATTTCACTTTCTGAATAATAACAACACAGCAGTATGGTTTTCAGAATAACAAAAGTACCAAAGATGCTAATTTCAACTTTCTTTATAAAGTTAATTATGATATAAATTCTGGTGCCTCCACAGCAGCTGTATTCTGTTATTTTTCCAAGCCATTTAACCTTGTTGATCATGAAATCTTGCTGAAGCTGAAATATTACGGATTTGGACACGTAAGTATTAGATTGTCCCAAGCGTACTTATTGTTTCGAAAGCAGTTTGTGAGACTATCAACAAACTCCAGTATGGGTCCCTCAAGGTTCTATCCTGGGACCCATCTTGTTTTTATTACATATTAAGCTATCACACAACTGGACTCAACTGCTTACATCACATTATTTGCAGTTGCCATCAAGTTGCTGTGGCAGGAAAAAGATCTCATGAAACTAGTTCAAGATGCCACTAAAGATATGGAAATAATAAAGAGCCTGTGTAAAAACAAGTTTTCATTAAATCTTAATAAAACTCATCTCCTCACCATCCGATACGAACTTTCACAGCTTAGTTTGACTGACAATATTCTCGTGGTGAAATTGTTACCAAAATTCTTAGGACTTCACATGGATACACTTGAATAAGAGGATCATATAATTAAGCTGGCTGTTTTGATATCAAGTCAATTTTGAGATAGCTAGGTAGAACCTTTGCAAGATCTGATTTCTTTGCCTTTGTAGATATGCCTTCTGGGGAGTATGCAGCAAAAGCATGCTGTAGACTGTTTTTGTTTTATAAAAGCGAGTCATCTGGTATACGTGCAAGGCAAAGCTACAAGAATACTGCAAATCATTATTCATTGAACAGTAAGTCTGATCCATAATAATATATCTGTTCTTGATAATACAAACGAGTCACACAATAATACACGCCAAGCTAATTTGAACAGGCTACTCCTGCCCATTACAACGATGGTAGAAGATTCATTAATGTTCAATGGAATAAAGATGTACAATGAAATTCCCATGAGCTTGAAGAGTTATTCCTTAACTATTTTCGGGAATAAATTAAGCAAAATTTTAATTGATAAAGCCTAATATAATTTTACAATTACCAACAGATATTTTTGAAGAAAATTTTCTTTTGTATAGTACTTATTTGTTCTGTAATAATTTTGATATTTTATTTTATATAGATAAGATTTTAGCCATTACGAGGACAACATTGTATGTAGATTTAGTTAGTTTGATCTTCATCTTGAATTGGTGATTGAAACACGTGTCTAGTTGTTAAAAATAACGGTTTGGTGTTGGATAAAACTCCAGTAATATTCATTACTATACCAAAGGTTCCAAAAAGTGCATCACTATTTCAACATAGCCAAAAAACGTTCGTCAAAAGGGAATTGTTTTCTTAGGGCGCATTTCTCTCTCTCTCATACGACATACCTCAAAGACACTCAACTTCTCGTCCATTTGTTGGCTTTCACAAACCATTAGTTTGCAAGACAATTGCAACTGGAAGAAAGAAACAATGAAGAACAACAAAATTGAACACTAGCTTTACAAAACACCAGTATGGCGAAAATTCTCGTACTGGCCTATCAAGCCACACGTGATTGGCCAAGAATGGCTCCCCGCTTTGGCCACCTATAAATATAGCTTGCGTCCAGAAGCATGTCACTGTACCTCAATATTGAAAGTGATTATATGGACCACTGAAGATGCCAGTCAGTCTCACTGGCAAAACATGATGAATTTTCAACAACGGCCTAAAATCCCGAAACAATAAACAGTTTCAATCATCAGTATGTCAATTACGATAGACGTAGTCATACAGAAACAAAAAAAACTGAAAACAAAGTAAAGATGTGAAATATGGTGTGATAGCCTATTTCGTTGAAGTTTTCAGGGAAGCTTTAGAACACCCAAAGAAGGGAGACACCACTAAAACAAATTGTACAGAAATTATTCTGAATCACTATTTTTCAACAAAACATTCTAGGAGTCAGAAACAAACCATAACAAAAGTGATAAATTCAGCACATTTCTTCATTGTACTTAACATTATCATTGTATATAAACATGAACATGCATTCACCTGAAAAGATCAAGCATAATGTTGTGAAAAAGAATGACACTTAAAGGATTAGTCAAAAAAATTGTAATTAAAATTACACAGTAAATATAAATAGACCTCGCAATTGGTTATACATAGTTACACTGAGTTGAAACAAATTGATATATATTATTCTTCAATAAAAATTGCAGAATTGCATGAAGCTTTTTAAAAAGGGTACTTTTTTTTCAAATGTTTAAATGTTTTAAATAAAAATAGTTTGTTTCACCTATGACATGATGAAACCAGAACCCAAAAAGCAAGAATGCAATGTTGAACTCAATTGTTCTTAAAGGATAACCCTGAGAGAGTGAAGGCAATGACATCTCCCCCTTAAGAAGACATGTATCATATATAAATGAGGCTGACTGCCAGACAAGATTTGTCTTCAGTCTTTCTCTGCAAGGCAACTAGACCAAAGCAGAGCCCACAAACAAAGCGTTCATGACCAAAGACCAAACAGTACTGTTACTTACTCAGGCAACACGAGTTCTATTTGTATTAACCTCCAAATTTAAACATGAAGGCCAGTACATTTGCTTTTCATATTTCAACATTCATTTAGGAAAAAAAGTAATGTCTTTTGTATTCTACATTGAAACAATAAGGAGGCAATTTATGAAAAATAATAAGTGTAAAATTACCAGCACAAATAATAAGGAAAGCACAATGAAAAATTAATCTAACTTTATCAATTGTGTTGTGGTCTGTGCCTAATTATCATTTCTGCACAAAATTTTTGGTTTATGGTGTTCATTTCCAAAAATGCTGTCACTGGTCTCTACATATCTTTGAATATGATTAAATTTCCTTCTCCCCAATTACCAAATTGAAACGGTTTCAAGGTAATGTACTTTTAAGCAAAAGAATAATGAACAAAATCATGTTAAACAATAGACCCCAAATTTGTCCTTTTAATCATAATCTAGATATTAACCTGAAGTTTCTGAAGATGAACTTTCTGCATTTCTCGGAGTCTGAGCTGCTCTGATAACCAAATGTAAAGTGAGTCCATCTTTAATTTTATGTTGGGCCAGACTATCATTATCTTTCAAGATCTTCCCAGCGAAAATAAGGCATAGTTGATCAGGTTCTGCGGGAAACTTCTCTCTAATCAATTCCTTCAACTGAAAATAAATTGGAAGTGGCTAGATAATGAATGAAATAAGTTGGTGGACTTACGTCTTTCACTGAAGCATCAGCACTCACTACAAACGATTCTTTTTCTTTTGGAGTTTTAATGTTAACTGTTATTTTGTTTGAAGATTCTTTTTCACCAACTGATGATTTTTTCTGGGGTTTCTTATCCTTTTCTTTACTATTTACCGGTACGTCGTCAGCCATGTTTGCCTGGAATGACTAGTACTTTTCAAGCGTACAAAAACTTTGTGACTTTTCCCGTCAGCTATTACAGATATAATGACGTTGGCAGGATAGTAAATGGTAAACTAGATTTGGATTAAGCTATTGATATACACCATTAACGATCAAAATATCTCAGAACAATCTAGTAATTATTAATTTAAATTTATTTTATGTATACACCGTTTTCGTCAATCTCACAGATTAACAGCGTCACAGAATACTGTGCCAGTGTTCTGTGACCATTTTTGAGATGATTCCGATTGATGATTGTCAATGTCAAATATCAATTTTTACCTAGAGTTTGGGGTCTATAGGCAGTATTCGCTTTGAATGGATACTTTTTACTAATGGAATTCAAACAAATCGATACATTCTCCAGCGTCGATTTGGCGAACTAGATACAAGTAAATAGTCTGTCTTGATAATTATCAATACGTGTATCCATGATAATAATTAAACAATTTACACATATTATTTTATTTCTAGAGGCGTTTCGCTCACACCGTAGCTTCTTTGGTAGAAATGAATAACGAGTTAGTCTATTCATAATCAATACGTGAGTTTGTCTATCATATTGATAGGGAAGACGCATGTATTTTTCTAACGATATAGGTGGATCTTAACAGTGAAAGAACTGTATCTTTCTCATCTTCCTTCAAAAAATTTGAAATTTGGAAGTAGCATTATTTGAACTTAATTTGGCTTTGAATTTGAATAACTTTTCTATGAACTTCCCCCAAACGAAAGCACAACTCGTGGTCATTTTATGTATTTAGATATAAATTCAAAAATTATTTCAACGTTCTACCTCTTGATCAACAAAAAATTCCTAAAAAGCAATTTTGACAACCGGTAGGCCTTCTCTGTGAAAAATTGAAATTGAGGAAAGTAAAAATCCATTTATTCACCAGATATCGCCATAGGGGTGTCTTTCATAATGCGGCAGCTACACTTGTAGTATTATATCATGGTTGGTGGTGCGATTCTGCGATTCGTAGTTCGGATGTAAACTGAGCCACATAAACATGGAATCCTCGAAACACCGGCGGATATTAAAGGCTTTATTTTTGTCCTTGACCGAACTGATAGTGTTGCGTAATGGATCAGTTGGCTTGTCTTGATGTAGGGACATTTAAACTGTTAGACATATACGTGTTCCATATTCTTGAATTTCATATAGTTTGGTTAATATTTTGTAGAATAACAGTTTTTTCTCTATTTGAGTAAATTTGTGAGACACATAATCAAGTTTGAGTAATAATTATTACGTTCCCCAATGTTGACTAATGGGCAAAAAAAATCGATGCGTGACGCTTTTTTATATTATTTCCCGTGAGAAAATCATTCTCAAGTTGTAGTGCAACTGGTTAAGGATTGAAAGAGCTATACAACTTTGCAATACCTTTACCTTATAGTCACATAACACTTAATCAATTAATTTCGATTCGGCTCTTGCTTCATGAAGCTCTTCCACTGAAAGGGAATCAGTTCTACGAGAACTGCAACTCATATTTGGGGGGCAAGAATGACCTGAGTCCACTGACCGCAATGAACAAGAAGAAGGTGGGTCAATCACTTGTGAATTAACCTTGATAGGAGACTGATGAATATCCAAATATCTCGGCTTGTTTCGAAGAGGTTTCAGTTCCGTACTGAAATTAGGGCAATGCATGATCTCATCAAAATTATGTCAAGGAGGAATAGTTCCAAGTACTGAAGCAGCATTGCCACGTTGAATAGCAATACTAATTCTTTCTATCAAAAAAGAGGTAGAACGAATTGATGTCGATTCTATACCGAGCAACAAGTGGTGTTCCGCATGGATCCGTAACTGGCCCTCTGCTCTTCAACATTTTTGTCAGTGGTCTCCCGACTTGAATTTCAAACCAATGTTTTGCTATTTGTCAATGGCACAGGAACCGACTGCCCCTGCAGGAAACCTTCCTCACTAGTGCACCTCCACGGAGGGAACCCTAAAAAGGTTGAAGAAGCCGCGCAACGACAGTAATGTCGCTGCATCTTCTAAAACCTTCGCGGAGGCCACCGTGAGACACCTCAAGGTTGTGTGTGTGTGTTCGGCGAGTCTTGGCCTACACCTGCCAATATAAAGGAGATGTCTCCTAGTGACCTGTTCACCTTTCTGGAAAGGACAGGATGGACAATGATATTCATCTTTATAAAACTAAATAGTTTTATAATCAAAGTTGATTATTCGAATTGTACCATCCATTAGAAGTTAAGAAGAGTATAACAATCGGGTTTGAACTATGTTTCACGATAAAATTACAATAATTGTGATTGCACCAGTTAGTATTCCATAAAATGAATTTTCAAATAGTCACTGATCAGTATATCGGGGTTCTAATATTTCCCCCAATTGAAGTATTCCATAAAATGAATTTTCAAATAGTCACTGATCGATATATCGGGGTTCTAATATTTCCCCCAATTGAAGTATTCCATAAAATGAATTTTCAAATAGTCACTGATCGATATATCGGGGTTCTAATATTTTCCCCAATCGGAGGAACATTATTGGCAACATAGCGACATGGGCACTTTCAATAAGTGTCGATCTATAGGTATTAAAGCTGGAGTCCAGCTCGCCATTATTTTTTATGCCCCAACGAAAGTACACCTTCCCCGCATACATCTCATTGAACGACCTTAATGGACAGAGCCGTAGTTAACTCCGTAATTAAACTTTCAAATTGTTATGTTCAGGAAGATAAGGCCGTTCGGCAATCCTATTCGAGCGTTCACTTTATGATTGGGGTACAATTTATGAGGATTTCCCGTTTCATGGCATCCTTCAATTTATTGACTTGACCAGTGCATTCTGCTTCAATTACCATTGGAGTGCGATATTGTTGATTAGTTTAAATTCAGCTCACCAATATCGCCTTGATTTCAATTGTTCAGGTTAGGTTCCAAGTGAAACATTTTTTTATAAACTATAAGTGACGAAATTGATTCCAGGTACGTTGCAACGCGAAAACTCCTAGTCTTTGAATTCTCTTCACCTCAGTGATAACATTGGTGGCTTCTTCGATAGTGTCAGCACAGCCCAAGTAATCGTCGACAAACTATTTCCTTATGATAATTTCTCGAAGTTTTTTTTGGTCAGTAGTAACCTCCTCTCCACATTTTTTCTGGAGAGAGAGAGAGAGGCTAAATGGACTGCATATATAGACTTTTGCACATTGCCAGTTGCACAAATCACTTTCATGCAGAGTGCAACAGACTCTTGGTTGACACTGGAAGTTACAGCATTCTGGACCTCTGACTTTATGCCTCCAACTGTCAACTACGAACTGACTTATAAAGTACTGTTCCCTAGTAGAGAGGACTGGATTCTCCGGGAGAAGGAATATTAAGAGCAGATAGTTGTTGGTTAACAGATGGATCGAAAACACTTTCCGGTTCTGGTGCAGGTGTTTTTAGTCGCAGACCCAGGACATAGATATATACATGCCTAGGAACCTATGCGACTGTATTTCAAGCGGAAATTTACGCTATTGAATTGTGTCCAGAGAGATTGGAAGGATCCAACCTCATACACAAGTCAATGAAAATATTATCGGACAGTGTCATGTGGCGTTGGAAGCTCTTGGCTCCTACCGAGCAACGTCTAAATTGGTAGCAAATTGCCAAAAATTACTCTCCTCGATAGGAAGACTTAACAGATTGTCTCTGGTCTGGATTCCTGGCTATAGTGGCCTGGAAGGCAATGAGGCTGCTGACTCCCTTGCAAAGGAGGATGCTGCAAGCAGCTTCATCGGACCAGAACCTGTCATTGGCATCGCTTTAGGCTTTGCCAAACAAACATTGAACACCTGGATGGCAAGAAGATTTATGGACTGCTGGCAGAATATTCCAGGATTGGCTCACTGCAAGACGTTTATTCACCCTTCGAAGCTTGATACCAAATAGTTTTTGGACTACAGTACGGATGAACTACGATGTCTAACAGGTCTTCTTACCGGTTTCTGTCATTTGAATCATCATATGCAGAGACTCGGATTGTCGGAAGACAGTGGTGTCGTCTCTGCAAAATGATGAAACAGCAGAGCATATACTTTGTGCCTGCCCCACTGGAGATCGAATCAGGTTTTTAGAGTTCGGCAGAGCCGTACTCTTACCATCTGACCTGAAAGACCACTCACAATACAAACTAATCGGCTTTGTTAAGAAGCTGGGTTTACTTGGTCGAGTGTGAATAGGTGTGAACAATAAACCCTTACGGGTTGCGGTGGAGGGTCGAATAGATCCACTCATTTTAGACCTAACCTAACTCAACTGACCACAACTTGATGAGCATGTCGTTTAGAATGTCATAACTGTCCTTTCATGAACATTCAATTTATCTTCTGCATCTACATTTCCACATAAAAATCTCTATGAACTTTCATCGCCTCCATGACCACTTTTCCTGACCGCTAGTAACATAATTTATCATTGATTACCATGATTCTGATGAATATGAGAACCCATGCAGTTGTTCTCAAGAGTAGACTCAACTTGGACAATCTATCTGGCTAAAATGAAATTTCTAGTATAACACTATATCAACAAGTTCGACGTCCTCTTCTAGAGTGTCTTTTTATTGTCCTTTAATTTTTTTTGCCCATAATTCTTTTTTTTTACTACTTGATAAAGTCCTTGGAACCACGTGTTATCTGCAGAAATCAGCTTTGAGGTAAGAAGAAGAAGTTTCTGAATTTTTAAAATCATCTGAATTCCGAGGGCGAAACTTCCAGCCTTTATATCTTCATAAGCACGTATTTCACGTAAAAACTGAAATAATTTTTCTGATCGAACTTGGCGTGCTTTATTTGGTGTTGGCTCTCCTAGGCTCTTGAATTAGGACTTTGGTTTCGACGTCATAACCATATGCCCATGATTTGTCACAAGTTAGGTGGTGACGTCATTCAACAATTCCTGAGCGATGCTCATGAGAACATAATCAACAAAAATAGATGGGCTCTAAAAATATTTAAAAAATTCACTGACTTTTATGGCGGATACTGAAACATTGGAGGTCACAAGGACGTCACAATATTGATATTGAAAAATGGCCATTACTGTGAATAGAAATGAGTTAGAGAATAATTGTTGTTCCATATTCTCTGACGGGGACATCTTTTCCGACTAATGTAGTCGTTGCGTTGTTCAAAAAAAATAAGAGTTTTTAAGTTCAAGCAATGTTGTACTACTGGTTGATTAATGGTAGATTTCTTTTCTACATTGAGACACTGAGAACAAAAAGTATTCACATTCCACATCCTTCGATTCATTGTGGTTCAGCTACTCACTTCTAGATGACTCTGCATCTTCAGAATTCGAAGTTTTTCACACGAAGTTCTTTATTTAAAGCTTCACACGTGGGTGAAGTATGTCAATGTTGTAAACACAATGTTATATAAAACTCAATTGTTACAATCTCGAATAATTTTATCAGTTCTATTGTTTCAAAGGCAATGAACACTTATCTGGAGATATTCAGATATATTAAATTGACTTTATGAAGAGAGTGAAGCGCAAGTTATTTTTTTGTTAAACGATTTTATAAAAAAAATATGATAATTATGTAGATAATGTACTGAAAACTAAAAAAATAATTCATCACATCACTGTCTTCAGCAATCTACGGTATTGATCAGATGAAAAATAATAAAATCGTTGGGCGTAATATTCACATATTTATCAGGTTAAGCTGAATAATTTTTCAAATAGCATTTTTATCGAATAAAAATTATTTTTAGCCATTCATTTCAACTCGAAATACAAATTCTGGTGCTCACTTACGGTAGCCCAAACGAGTTTAATGGGATTAAGTTCGCAATGATGAGAGGTCAGAATAATCATTTTTCGTTTCTGTACCATCTTGTCGACTACATATTCCGTTAAATTGGCATTATTTCAACAACCATGAACAATAGTTTTTTTTACCAATATATATGATGGAATCGGCCTATACTGGATTAAAATCCATAACGTATTCAAGAAACACTTCGTTGTGACATTTCCACTAAACAGTTTTTCAAAAACTCAACACGCGTTTAGCCATACAGTGGCTTCTTCGGGCGTGTCTTTACTAACTAGTAAGTAGTAAAGACACCTAACCTAACGGAACACGTGTTTCAACATACAATGGCTTCTTCTGGTGTGTCTTTACTAACTAGTAAGTAGTAAAGACACGCCCGAAGAAGCCATTGTATGATGAAACACGTGTTCCGTTATGTTAGGTTAGGTTAGGCTAGGTTACGTTAGAGAAAAATCTCACAATGAAGTGTTCTTTGTATACTTTTTTATCTACATTTTTATCATATAATGTGTTTTTTTGTCGAAGCTACTCAGTGATATCCACTTTTCTCCATTTAATATCCTTTCAACTGTTTTGGAAGGTTAACTTGCATCATCCATCACAATCACAGAGTAGGGTTGAATGAAATATCCAAGGAAGTTATAAGATCAAGTATCAATAGGTACATAATTTTTCAACTATAGATTATCTCATTTAATGCTTTCATGACAAAACATTTTTCCTATGAAGAAAAACTCTGTACATGAGTGCGTATTATAATTATGGAAACACAATAATATAAACTGTTTCAATGATAATTAATCCTCCATAGTATATACTATAAAACATTTTGATAGACGCACGTGTTTGTCAGACAGACAAACCGGAGAACAATACAACGCCAACTGATTGGTACAATTGATTACATCGATACCTACCGCCAAGCTGACAAAAATAGGGTGTACGGCTTACAATGAAGCGCCAATTTGTTACTAGGCATCCACTAACGACTTGTTCGCTGAGCTTTATTTTCTGTTAATGGACTTTCATTCACGTTATAGAAATTAATTATCTGAAAAAATTGTTATGAATCGGATATGGTTACTTCCAAGTGAACTTAGTCGAGACAGTGCACTAGAAATGTTTGATTGATGATTGTTTTTTCCACGGCACATTGACTGCTGACAGCAATGCAGCAATAATTGTAAGTTTTCATAAGGTGGAACATGCTATTTAAATTGTCTATTGCTTAAATTTGATTTTGTTAAAATAAAAACAGGAATTATGCATAGGTGGAATGGTTATTAAAAAATTATTCAGAATCCTCAGATGTATATTGTACTATTGATTCATTTCATGGTATTCATTTTCATTGGATGGTATGAATGATCGTTGATGAGTTTGCCCTGCAACGAGAAAGGGAGTTAGAATACCCCTGCGCAGTAACGGAATCATGAAGTAGGCAACCAAAGTATTCAACCCTTAATCTACACAGGAGTTGTATGTCAAGTAAACAACCCCAACTGTCCTCCCTATACCATTGGATAAAAAACAAACGTTTCTCAGTTCTCTTCCTTTCGCTCTTGAACAACAGGAGATCAGATGGTGCAGCCAGGAAGCATTCAGTATCTCCACCAGAGGAAGATATCTTATGAATCTGTCTTGAACCAAATCCTTGAGTAGCAGAAACAGAATTGGCTTCCCCCTAAGCATGTCAGCAAACCCTTGTGTTCAAACGACGATTCATTCAAACCAGAGGCAAGAAAACCCTGCATGGGTGAATCTGATATTTCATCAGGTATCGCTGACATAGTCTATACCGATTCGGCCTAATTAACTTCTGGTCCGAGCTCGATGACCAGCTGGATCGTCGGGGTGAAGCCAAGAAGAGAAACCTCTCGAAGATCAACCCTTGCGAAAAGAAACATTTGCTCTGTGACAGGGATTGAATTGATCCTCGGTCTTACTGAAAGGTAATCGAAGTTCAGTTTTGAAATCTCTGCCTCTCTCTCTCTCTGTTTAAAATCTGTTTTTCCGTTAGCCAGCTGTCGCACCTCTACGAACGACAACCCTCAGAAGTCGAAACTTGTACGAGCTAAGGATTAACGAGGTCTTACCTTTTAACGTGTGATTCCTAACACGGGTTGGACGATAGCAAGTGAAGATCGATCGTTCAGACTAGGGCTTGAACCACCGACCAACACGGCAGTCAATTCGAGTGAGTGAACAAAGCACCCACGCCGAACCGCTTGGCTACCGACCGACCATCCGACCGACCATCTTGAACATGGCTAGATAATAATAGATGAAATATTAGCACACGGGTGTGCCAAATATTCATTTGTAAAATTCATTTTCGAATACAAAGTATGATCATTCGAAAAGAGATGTGAGAGATTTCATAAAATTCAGTGTATTATCCATTGTACAATATTTTTATATTCAACAAAATTTTCATGAGACGAAAATTCGTGGAAAGAAGTAGAATTATATCTGGGTTTATAAGAACGTAGTTTTTTCAATTTATAAATATATGAAAATTGTATTTGCAAGAATTTCAAAAATTATACACTTTAATACAAAAAACCTCTTCGATTCATTGAAGTCTCCTACCGTATCTCCTGTTTGAATGCGTTAAAATCAAAAACTACCGATACGATTTTCTAACGGTCTTCACAATTTTTTTTCAAGGACAGAACACAAGCACTACAGGAAAATCCTTAAGGTGCTCTCAGAGCGGTGCCTGTGCGAAAGTAGCGATTCATATTGGATTTGAATCGCTGGAGATTATATCCATTTGGAAAAACGTTCTCAGGAAGTTTATTCCACTCGAGCGCAGTTCTCCAAATGAAAGAGTTCTTAAACAGTGAAGTTCGAGGTGTACTGAGTTGAACCTCAAAACGATGAGCAGCCACAGTCCGTCGCCACAGTACCGCTCTTGGTGGAATCAAATGTGCCAAGTCACTTGAACACCTCCCGTGGAAGTATCTATAGAAGAGAGATAAATCTCTAACCTTTCTTTGATGTTCCAGGCTATCAAAGTTGCACGTGATGTTCGCGTTTCCAATCAGGCGGATAGCTCTTTTCTGGATGGAATCCAGCAACTTCAGGGTATGTTTGGGGACAGAGCTCCATACATGAGAACAATACTCCAAAGAAGGTCTGATCTGAGCTTTATAAAGAATCAAAAGTTGCTGAGGTATGTATTGTTTTTTGGTTCGGAACAGTTTTCCAAGCTTCTGAGAAGCAGCCTTTGTAATTCCAGCGACACGATTGTGCCGAGACATATTTTAACCCCCCAACAAACTTATCGAAGCAGAAAGCGGAATTGTCTGACCTGAAATTATTATATTCGGTTCGGAGACATTTATCTTCTTGGAGAAAACCGATGCCTGGGTTATTGAGGCATTGAATTGAACCTGGGTACTTTCGCCCCAATTCGAAATCACTTCTAGATCCTCATTAAGATATACAACCTCCCGCTGCCGGTGAAAAAGTGCCTCCGTAGCCGATGCCCTGGAATCCAAATGGAATGTCAGCAAATCAATATATTGTATTCTTGATTTTTTTCAATAAGTCGTTGGTGCACGATAAAAAGAGGGTTGGAGATAATATGGATCCCTGGGGAACACCAGGGTTGATAGTGAAAGTATTCGAGAGATATCCATCGACGGTAACTTGCAGAAAACGTTCTTTCAGGAAGCTGAAAAGCCATACACAGAAATGATCTGACAAGTCATAGCATCGAAGTTTCGCCAGCAAAGCGTCATGCCACATACGGTCAAAGGCCTTAGAAATATCAAGCGCCACAGCTTTCGACTCTCCATGTTCCTCGATTGCGTGATTCCAAATATAGGTGACATACATACATGATAGTAATCTAAAAAATAGAACAAAATCTAATGGGGTAGGGGAAAGCTATCTTGGAACTTCTGGAATTATGTACCGATGAAACTTTTTTCCAGTTCGAAGAGGATTTTCATCAAGAATTTGGAATGGCAGTGGGTCCATCCTTGTTACTAATTCTGAGTAATATTTTCATGAAACATCGCAACTTAACTAATATATGGTGTATGGTGGAGATATATTGGACCCAGATGACATCAACGTTTTCTTGAATTATTTGAATTCAAGAGAACCTACAATAATATTCATGTCAGAAAAGGAAGTTGGAAACCAACTTCCTTTTCTCAATGTTATGATCAAAAAATCGATAAATACTTTGATACTACTATTATCGAAAAAAACTTCAGGATATTGCATCACATTAAAGCATATAGCGGAATGTTCTGGAATGTTATGAAATACTCACGAATACTTTCAGGATGTTCTCAAACGTGAGAGTATTACCAAACACACTACAACATTCCGGAACATTCTGGAATATTTTGAAATGATCTTGAACACTCACGAATATTCTGGACTGTTATAGAACTCTCTAGTGCCAAAACTCCCAGCTTCTATATCTTTGAAAGTACGCCTTGAAGTAAAAACGGAAACATTTTCCATGGATATGAAATAGAGAGATTCTACACCATATAATTCGCTTGGTAGTTTCAGAATGATCTGGGATGTTTCGGAATATTTCCGAATCTTCCAGACTATTCCCAAACATTCCGAAACATTCCAAAATGTTCCAAAAGGATGTTCTGGAATGTTGTGGAATGCTTTCGATCAATATCGAATGTTCTAGAGTCTGTTTCTGTTTAAAATCTGTTTTTCCGTTAATCAGCTGTCGCCTCCATACGAACGACAACTCTCGTAAGTTGAGAAACTTGTGCGAGCTAAGGACTAACGAGTTCTTACCTTTTAACGTGTTATTCCTAACACGGAGTGTTTTAGAACTTTCTGTATGGAGAAATTTCCACTCATTATATCTTCAAATGCACGGCAACTTTCTTCATGGACAATTTGATGTGACACAAAAAAAACAGGCATGTATGCTGCTACCCGTGCGAAGTCGAGTCGTGTTGCTAGTAAAAACATATGATCTGTTTTGTTTCTGTTTTTCCGTTAACCAGCTGTCGCACACCTACGAACGACAACTCTCAGAAGTCGAAACTTGTGCGAGCTAAGGATTAACGAGGTCTTACCTTTCAACGTGTGATTCCTAACACGGGTTGGACGGCAGCAAGTGAAGATCGATCGTCCAGACTAGGGCTTGAACCACCGACCAACACGGCAGTCAATTCGAGTGAGTGAACAAAGCACCCACGTCGACCCGCTTGGCTACCGACCGATGATAAGTAACTTCAAAATACTCAGAAATGATATTGGTATCATAGAAAATGTAAATACAATTTCGGAACACATCTTTTTTGGGAACTTTTCACAGGATGGACTGAATTACTTTTCCACCCCTTATATCTGTCTGTCGTTAAACAGTTATTAGTGGAAATATCTAATTTTGAGTAGAATGGAACAGTTCATATTGGACCTGGTTCAGGGCCATTGCCCGAAGGTAGGTTAAAAAGGTTAAACACATTCGAGTCCAGTTAATACTAAAAGTACAACAAATTCAAATCAGGAAATGCCTCCGAAGTGGTTAGATGCCGAAATAAAACTCCAGTTTTATGTCGGTAATGTCAGCCGGTTATGGTACAAGTTTAAAACATAGGGACCGTAAAGTTGATTTGGATTTGTCCCTTAATTTTTTGCCGTCGGACATTTCAGAGCATTAAACGATAATGAAACTGAAATTTGGGCAGGACAATAAAAGTTATCACAGATTTATAATGCGACTGAAATTAAGCGGTATTCTAAACTGGAACAATCCTTTGCAGAAATGGTTATTTTGAACTGGGCAATACGATTCGAAAGACCTTCGTTTCCTAACCAAAACTTTTCTGGTGCTATTGCTGAATATCAATTCCGCAATTATCATCTGTAGTTAATTATATGGCAAAATGGAAATTTGAGGATGTACAGGGTACAGCACGATGAACGTTGGTTCAGAAGTATTTTGGGGCTTTATGATATGCTTTATTGAATGAGAATTGTTCCGTTTTTCCAACACTTTCGGTTATGCCAGAAACTGATACTAACTACCTTAATTGGCCGTTGAAGCTGGGATGATTCTGCAACCGTGTTAGGAATCACACATTATAAGTTAAGACCTCGTTAGTCCTTAGCTCGCACGTTTCTCAACTCCGTGTTAGGAATCACACATTATAAGTTAAGACCTCGTTAGTCCTTAGCTCGCAGAAGTTTCTCAACTTCTGAGAGTTGTCGTTCGTAAGGGTTCGACAGCTGATTAACGGAAAAACAGATTTTTATACAGATTTCAATTGAAACAGTCACGGGCCCAAAAAATTAGTATCAGCATATGTGAACCAATATATGAATCTGATATTTCCATTGGTAACATACGCATTATCTCAGAAATAGGGTTTTTTCAAAATTCCGAAGCAAATTCTCCAATTTGGGAAGAAAAGTCATCTGATTACGAACTCTTCTTACGATATGGGTGGTTGTATTGCAACAATGTTGTTGCATTTCGAGATCTGAAAATATTATTTTCAATCATACTAATAATGATTAACAGCCCATAGTTTGTAAATAACTAGAGTTACATGCAGCAAACAATAAATCATTTCGGTAGTAAATGGGATTGGTATTACGAACTAAATAACTTTGAAATAAAGCATAAATACGCGACTATTGAGAAATTTTATAGGCACTTAAGAAATAAAAGATGTTGGATAAGGAGTCGACATAAAAATCAAATTTCAAAGTAGTTTTTCATCGGTTTTTGAATACATTTTTAATTTCATAGTTGTATATCATTCATTTCAATGACTGCTAACGATCGCCCTTCTCTTGATAACAAATTCTGTAAAATTTGTGAGAAATCCTTCAAAACAACGAAAGGTCTCAAAATTCATAATAATAGAGTTCATAAAATTTCGAATACAAAATCCTCTTTGAATGAATCAGCATTCACACGAGCTGTCGATTATGTTCTGTTGCCTCATTCTAATAAAGATGCGTCGTCATTCAATACTACGTTTCATGAGAAATTGTCCTCATTGAAAAGATCCAGTCACATTATAAAAATAATTCCCTAATCTGCAAGAAATTGCTCTGCCTCTGCCCTTTGCGAAATTATGGTTTGAGTTGCAGGAGAAGTGCAGGGCGTACATCTCGACATCACCAAGTGAACGACATATTGAAACAAGCTATCTTGTCAGCGGATGTTCCTGCAATTCTAGAACCCTTAGGTACCAGTCGAGATTATGGTAAACGACCAGATGGTATGTCTCTCATACCATGGAAATACGGTAAACCTGTGTCACTTGCGTTGACACGGTCGCGGCTTCCCATCTAGGCGGAAGTTCGAAGTCTGCTGGAACTGCAGCATTGTCTGGGGAGAAATTGAAAATAAAAAAATTCCAAAATCTTGGTAACAACTATCTGTTCCACCCAGTAGCGGTTGAAACTTTTGGTGTTTATGGCCCGGAGTCTCTGAGTCTTCTCGGAAGAAGAATAAGCCAAGCAACGAAAGATCACCGTTCTACCTCTTTTTTGATAGAAAGAATTACTATTGCTATTCAACGTGGCAATGCTGCTTCGGTCCTTGGAACTATTCCTCCTTCACATACTTTTGATGAGATCATGCATTGCCCTAATTTTAGTACGGAACTGAAATCTCTCGAAACAAGCCGAGATATGTGAATATTCATCAGTCTCCTATCAAGGTTAATTTACAAGTGATTGATCCACCTTCTTCTTTTTTAGTGCGGTTAGTGGACTCAGGTCATTCTTGCCCCCCAAATATGAGTTGCAGTCCTCGTAGTTCTGGTTCCCTTTCAGTGGAAGAGCTTCATGAAGCAAGATCCGAATCGATCCCTCTACGAAATCCTTCTCCACTTGGAAGAATCGTTTGCAGCTTGAGAAATGGTTCTTATGGAGATTCTGTGAAAAGTGTTCTTCCTTACTAAACAGTAGAGAGTTGTCCTGAAAATCTAGAGATGAAAATTGGATTGGATAATTTAGGAAACACTTGCTACATGATGTTCATGACGAAGAATTTCAAGAACGAGGTTTCAATGATTAACGAGAACGGGAATGTTTCCTACTTATTCATCAAACTCAAACACCTGTTCATGCAGCTGCATTTTCGTAAGAATGTATCAGTTTTCCCTCCAACCGATTTCCTGGAGTCTTTGAAGTCCACTAGATACTCGTTAGGACAACAAGAGGATTGTTCCGAATTCTTGGGGTTCTTGTTGAATACTCTTCGTGAGCAAAACAATAGCAAAATCACTACTCCTGACCGTTCTGGACTGAATGATTCCGTACAGCCCATCTCGTCTTGAGTTTGTAAATCTTTTGCTGGAAAAATCCTCACTTGTTTACTTTGTAGTAAATGTTCAAGAGGTAGCGAAAACTCATGTAAATTTCTGGAACTTCATCTAGCTTTTTCTAATATGACTAATAACCAGTCCGTGCAAAGCTTATTAATAAATCATCTGAAAATGGAATTTTTAATAGGTGGCGATCGACTGTATTGCCAAACATGCGCCAAACTAACTGACTGTTATAAGGAAACAAGTATAGCTGAGGCACCAGTCAATCTAATAATAACACTGATAATCTTCAAACAAGACTCAACCTCTGACGGAAGCAAGAAACTTTTTGGAAGGTTCGAAATAGATGAACATTTCAATCTAGCAGACCACTATCATAATATTCATGCAGCCATTGTTCACTGTGGTTCTGGCGATGAATCTGGTCATTATTACGCCTTGGTCAAAGACGAAACGGACTGTTTTAAGTTTGACGATAGGCGTGTCACAAAGTGTTCTGGCGATGCATTGAATCTATTGGAGCCTCTGGAGACACCCTACATTGTGTTTTATAAGAAAGAGGACATTGGTAGATCAAGATCTTCAGATGATGTGGTGCTGCATGTTTTCCGCGTTTTCCTGCAGCTGAAAAAGCAAATGCGCCACTGGAATCAATGAAGTCGCCCTGGAGCGCCAATTAATTTTTATCGTTGTTTTTATTTTTATCGTTGTTTTAATACAGTTTTGATGACAATACAATCAAATAAATTATGTATCATTGTAAATCCAAGATGGCCGTAGCTACAAAATGGCGGATTATACATATTGTTTCACAACTACCTCAATATGGGTATCAAATGACAGGGCTTGACTAGTAGAATAGTAGTGCACTTTGGAAAAGACGCAATTCCAATATAATCTATACAAAGAGACCTTTGTCAATTCAAAATCGGGATTCAGGCATGGATATCCCACCCAAGTCAAGATATTTTATCGTGTCAAGGACTGAGTCGCGTTAGGATGGCTGAAAATGATACATCGTTAGTTGATACCCAAGTTGAGGTAAAAGCTTGAAACGTGTTAAGATGAGCAATAAGGTATATATGAAACCTTAAACCAAGAGACTCCTGTAGAACCTTTTTTAAAAAACATAATATTCAAACGGCAACTGCATTATTTATACTGGAATCTGTGTGTTTAATAAATAAGCATATATTAAATTTTGCTGCATCCTCTTCCCATTATAACATCCCCTTCCCATTAAAACAGCAGACACACTCTTCAACTCACTGTGCCAACTAAAAACATCACTAGAGACTCCATATTTTATAATGGCGTACAATCATTTGCCTATGAACATAAGATCTGCCAATATAAATGACTTCCAATTCAGAAAGTTAGTCAAACAATTTCTATCTGATAAACCCTATTATACTTTGGATGAATATTTTAACGATAGCTTTTAACTGACTTACGCATATTTTTTATCTTTACTTATTAAGGAGCTCCTAAGTTGTTACTTTTTATGTCTACTCTTTTATAAACTTGACTTTTACTCTTTTATATATACATATCTTTCATATCCTCCATTTTAACATAGTTTGTACCCATGCACCATTTTTATTTTTATTTCATTTGGTATGTATTGCATTTTTTTAAGTATATACTACCCAAGCTTTGTCTACAAGATTATGTCTTATGATAATAAAGCATATTATTATTATTATTATTATCTCATTTGAAAAAATAAGTATTTCACACGATTGAATTCTACGTGAAAGAGTGCTTTGCAAATGTTTTCACCATTGATTTTCTCATGAAATTTGAAGCTCAGACACAGCGATCAGTTTTTATCTATCGTTTGAAACAGAAGTTTTCCTTTAAAAGTGTCCAATTTGGCCCACTCTGTACAATTATTTCTTTCCTTCTTTAAAAGTTTTTCACTCCCCATGTATATTCTTGGAGAAATAGGAAGCCAAAAAGGTTTGAAACAGACTGTTTCAAGTATATGTTTCTTGATGAATAATTACCAATTTGTAAGGCTGAATAAACTGCTCTACTCCATATCTCCGGTCAGTCGATGACTTCTGGAACAGTAAGTCAGAGACACAAAAACAAAAGCTTGAGGTAACATAAAATTGCCCCATTTATAACAATTTGAAGACGTTCGGCGGAAATGTGCGACCCTGAGGCATTCGTGCGTGATTTTCGCGATCGGTATCTTCCAGAGACAAAACATAAATCCGCAGTAGTGTCGACACTTCCGTATCGGGTAAATCAAAATAAGTCTATTCCCCCCGGTTACACGGATGACACTTCTACTGGAACGACCGAGCATTCTGCTCCGATACACACCCTGGATCAAACTTTACCTAACATTTCGTTCCTAGATATTTCACTTTCACCCTTTCACTTCCCTTCTAGTTTACTTGGAACTGTGAAATATGTATTACTTTGTCTCTTCACTGACTGGTGATATTTTGTGTGAGGAAATTCTTGTAGCTCGGATTATATCTTAGAAATTGGTTTTACCAATACATATTATTCTACAAAATAAAGCAATGCGTATTATCCTTGGTTGCAACAGGTACACGAATATAAAATCGATGTTAGATATCCTCAACTGGCTTAATGTGAAACAAAATCATTATATTCAAACAATGACTTTCATTTTCAAAATGATAAATAATTTACTGCCTAATTATTTACAGTGTCAATTGATTCCTGTGAACAATATCCATGATCGAGCAACACAAACTGCAAGTAATATGAATTTCTATGTAAAACCAACCTCTGAAGCTAGTTCGATGAAATCTGTCTTTTTCAAATGTATTGTTGAATTCAATCTACTTCCTCGTGAAATCAAAGAATATATAAAATTGTTTAAAACAAAATTGAAAGATTATGTGACAAATTGAACATTATAAATGTGTATGTGTATGTATATGTATGCGTGTGTATATGTTTATATGTATGTATATGTGTATATATGTATAAAATAGGTGGTTCCTGATGTGGGTTCATGATGATATTATTTTGTGTAAGTAGGTATATATCTGTGTGTATATTTATGTATATGTTAATGTATATATAGATCTGTGTAAAAATTTTAGCATGTTCCATACTATTTCTTTTATTTTTTATATTTTCAGTAATCTGTATTTTTTATATTTTCTTTATACATTGTAATCTGATTATCAGATGATAAATAAAGCATTCATTCATTAATTCATTCATTCATATTATATACAGTCCTCTGCCATTTCTGTATGTCTGTCTGAACGCGATAAACTCAAAATATATCGAACTGATTTTTATATGATTTTCACCTATATAGACGGAGTAATTCTAGAGGAAGGGTTTTGTGTATAATTTATTATTGTTTTGTGTGAAATATGTCGATATTATCCGTTAAAAGTCGGGGTACTACCCTCTAAGCTTTCGTCAAAAATACTGCCTAATCCTTTTGAGATATAACCAAACAATTGGCTTGTTCATTGACAATCATTTAAAATTCAACAAACATGTAGATACTTTGAAATTTGAGCTCTCCTCTGGATGTTATGCAATACGAGTAACTGCATTTGAGCTCGGATCTGCAGAAGCTAGAATGGTTTATCATTTCCTTTTTGAGTCCCATCTTCGTTATGGTATTTGCTTTTGAGGTGTGTGTTCTACCACATGCCTTCACTCAGTATTACTAATACAAAAACGTGCAATACGATGCATATGCTAAGACAAGCCTAGAGACACTTGTCGGCCTCTTTTTGCCACTAACATAATCCTTATTTATATGACACAATCTGCCTTCTCTTCAAAGATAGGGTTTTGTTCAACAACTTGAACGAGCCAATATATCAAACCAGGCAAAGATTCAGCTTCAAATTACCGCTGCCTTCTTCGACCCTAGTTAAAGATTCCATTATTTACAACGGTCTTAAAATGTTCAATGACCTTCCTCAAGCTATAAGAACCATAAATGACCTTAGAGATCTTGAGAAAGAGTTGAAAGACTTGCTTTATGTGAGACCTTATTATAGCTTAGCAGAATTATAGGATGATAATTTTAATTGAGTAGACTAACTATAATATCTACGGAATTTCATTGATTTGATTCAATTTAGTTTAAATTGATTTATTCAGTTTTATTGACCATGCTCTTGTATCCTGAACGTTTGTATTAGATTGTTGTTATTTACATGTCTGTTTTCAGTTCAGGCTCTGCCAATAAGAATTTATTCTTCAGACAATAAAGTATATTTGAATTGAATTTATTACACATTGTTATTCTTAAACAGGTGTACAAAACAATCCGCGATGGCATATGTTTATTTTTTAAGGATTGCCAGAAGGACTCATGTGGTGGGTAGCTCCCCACAAGCCTGAGATAAAGTCATCATCGGGGGATTGGTAGATTGGGGACCAACGCGGTAGTGTGAGAGACCCGCCCAGGTTGGGGACCAAAAGGCAAATGCCATTCCGACTATATGGCAACTCCGATGTTGAAAAGAGCTGCCCAATCTATTGTAGAACAGAACAGAAATGTTCCAGACTGTTTTGAAACGAACAACAAAAATCTGGGATGTTCCAGACTATCTTCGAACACTATACAACATTACAGAATGTTCTAATATGTTCTGAAATGTTATGGAATGATCTCGAATACTCTGGCCTGTTCTAAAAACCTTCTAGAGGCCGAAACTTCCAGTCCTTGAGTCTTCAAAAGCACGTCCTTTCTCTAGGATGGAGGGAGGTTCCCGTTAGAATCATACCACCATGACCTGGGATGTTTCCAAACGTTTCACATTATTTCCGAACATTCAAGAATGTCCCGAGAGATTCTAGAATGGTCCTGATGGTTCCACAATCATGTGTGATGTTCGGGGATGTTCGGGGATGTTCCCAAACCTTCCAGATTAGTCTCGAATATTTCAATACATTCTTAAATGTGTCGGGATGTTGTGGAATGTTATAAAATTTTGTGGACAATACCATATAACTTGCTCCATCGTTACACAATGATTTAGGATGTTCCCATATGTTCTGTACTATCCCCACACGTTTAATAATGTTCCGAGAGATTCTAAAATGTTGTGGAATGCTCTCGAATGTTCCGGACTGTTATATGTATGCGATTCAGGTGAAAACAAGAACCTTTTTTAGGGACATGGGGTTAGATGGTTACCGTAACATATAATTCCCTTTATGATTCCACAATGGTCTGTGATGTTCCGGAATGTTTCTAACGTTCCAGGTTATTCCCAAACATTTCACCACAATACAGAATGTTTTGGAATGTTATGGAATGCTGTGAACCACACCATATAACACCCTACATCGTTCAACAATGATTTGGGATGTTGAGACATTTTTCCGAACGATTCAGACTATACCTAAACATTCCGAAACATTCTAGAATGTAATGGATGTAATGGAATGATCTCGAATATTCTAGAGTGTTTTGTGCTATTGTGGAAATTTCTAGTGAGCAAAATTTCCAGCGTTTAAATCTTCAAAAGCACGCCCTTCAGGAAAAAAAAAACAGGAATTCATCATAGAAGGGAAAGATTGGGGCTATCACATCATATATACTCCGTTTATCATCAGTAAAAAGTAATAAGTGTTGATTATGAATGCGGAACGATAACAGAGTGCTCATACAAAATTTTGTGATTTCGTTGATTTGCCACAGCCCTATAGGCGGGTTGATGATACTTTACCAGATCAACCGTATTTCTGTATCTCAAACAACATATTTTTATGAGTGTTATAAGTGCGAACTGCTTTTTCTGATTTTCTGATTTTCAATGACCTCTTAGTTTCATCGATATAGGATTTGCCGCACTGATCAGGTAAATGCAATTCTTGGAATCGCAGTCCGCCTTTGGTGGCCTGGTTTTCGTGCTACGGATGGTGTTTCCGGATCTAAAGCAGATCCTGATGTTGTATTTGGACCCAATTCTTTTCATCCTTCCTGACAATCCTCTGGCGTAGGGAAGGGCAAGCACTGGCTATGACGGATTCTCTTCTTTATGAAGCTCTAGCTGTCTTCTAGCCAAAATCTGTTCCACCGTTACTTGTGGTAACCATTCCGTTGAAGATCTTTTTCGATAATGCTTAGTTTCTTCTCGAGACCTTCCTCCGTATTACAGACCCCGAAAGCACGGTCTAATAGAGTCTTGATGATTCCTCTTTTTGTCGATTGATGGTGGTTGGATTCGTGATTCGGATACTGTCCCGCGTGAGTGGGTTTTCGGTTTACAGATGTTTCCCAATTAGTGTTGGTCCACTTCACCAATACACCTAAGAATGGCAATTCTTTGTGGATTTCCTTCTCCGTTGTAGTTCATCATTGTTTTAGTTCTGTATTCCCATAGTTCCATACTATGAAGGTGTCGTCAGCGTATCTCAACCAAACGCTAATCTTCTTGTGGGCTTCTTCAATGGCCAGAGATTCAAACCACTCCATACATATGTTGGCCATAACCGTAAACAATTCGTCCTTCAGTTGGAAATAGCAATTCCGTACACAGCATCCTAGTAAGTCCATGGTTATTTCTATAGTTGAGTTCGTTCCATCTTCCAGGTCCTCATCTTCGAAAATATTCCTCTGTATGATTTTAAGTGCTTCTTTGACAGGAGCGTTACTATAAAGGCTTTCCACGTCGAAACTGAATAATTGATCTTGTTCCGTGTCTTCGATTGCCTCTAGTGATTCGACGAAATACCTTGAATTCTTCACAAGAGATGAAGTTTTATCTTGTAGTGGTTTTGAGTAGCTGAATTACTGGAACTAATGATCGGTCTGAGCGGAATACCCTTCTTGCAGATTTTAGTTAGTCCATACAAGTGAGGGGCTTACTGTGGTGCGGATTTAGCGATGATCTCTCCTTTTCCGAAAACTAGACTTGATGCTTTTCCACAGCCTGGTACAACTTCCTTGCCATTAATGCAGTAGGGTCCCGTACAATCTTCGTGTATTCATATTAGACAACGGAAGTCCGTACCAGTAAAATTCACCACGAAACATTGTCAACCATTGTCAAATTAACTTATAGCCAGTTGAACTATTCAGTACAACTTCTCCAAAACATTTTTCAAAAAGTTTTTATGGTCCCTTTGGCCAGTACTGATTGTAAGAATGAACAGAAATTTGCGAAAATATGGATTTTTTTCATTACCGTATATTCATATAATCATGACATTGAAACGGCAATCAGCTTAAGCGTTTGTTTCCAATTATAGACCCTTGATAATGAGCCACAAGGTATAATCACGGCAAATACTTGTGCATTAATTTCCGCAGCGTGTGTGTGCTCTGGATTTCTCATCAACGGAGCTATAACCTGAGCAATATATTTGGATTGAGCTTCGTGAACATTGTTGCAGGACGGTCAGTGCTATCTGCACTGATAACAGCGGTTATTGTATGGTTATTGACAGACATAAAGACACCATTATTGGGGCATTCGACATCTGTACCTGGTGATGGGTTGATGAAACGTCAATGGCGTTCATTTACGAGTGTAGCATACGGGCTTCTTGGAAAAGGGATCTGATCCAGTTCTGGAATTAAATAAATTCCCCCTGCCATACGACAAATTAATCCCTTTTATGCAATAAGCCTAAAGCCTAATCCCCAAACTCCAAACATGTTACATACTATGAAAGCATTTAAAAGTCACTCTCTGTAATTCTCGTTGTATAGTATTTATCTCAAAATTAGATAGTATTACGGCATTATCTGATCGTAGTAATTAATTTCAGTGCTTTCATTGATATTGCATTTCATTTTATGTTTCTCCATCTTAGTCATAACTCGTGTCGTATATTTACATATAAGTGAATATTGAAGGAACAAATTAATTGAATTAGGCATAAATAAATACATGTTTCTAGGTTGTAGGGAGACCTCAGGTATTAATACATAAATCTGTTTGAGATTGTTTGAACAAGACAAAAACGCCCAGGGGCCTATCCTTGAACAATGTCGTTTTCGGGCTTTGAGGGTGGGTGAAATGATGTGCATGTAATACACTCTATCTCTGACCCATCGCATTTGGTCTTGGCAAATTCATGCACAGACAAATAATTACACACGATGACAAAAAGCCGGTTGAGAAGTGGAAAATTTATTATTTATTTCAAACATTCAATGTTGTTGCATTATTTTTTGCGCTTACATTGCAAACTCTGGCTGAACACTACGAGGTAGATCAAAAATGTACTACAGTATTGTACAACTTAAAAACATCTTAAAAAAGTCCGCGATGGTATATATCTATCTCTTAGGGATAACCCACAATAACCATTTTTTCATTCTATACTTAACACAGCGTTAATCCTTATCCAATTAAGCCTTGAGAGAAGATCAACGTATGTTCTGTAGGAGAAATTACCTACAGCAAAACAGAAATTTGTTTCTTACCCACGCCCCACGCAGAATTGATTTCGTTTTTATTTAAAATCTTTCATTTAACTTGACTTGTATGTATGTTAAAAAATCTTGCAAGTTTAATTTGACCCACTTCCCGGTATCCCATTGACCTGAAATTTTGCATGCTGGTCCCGCACCGATGACAATGCATGTTAATCATAAACGTGCTGCTGCCAGGATCGGCTCCGTACGAGAGATCTCCTCAGCGGTAAATAGCAGGGACACGAAGTTTTGTATACGCATTCGTTTATGATAGGCAGTTGAAATAGATGCCACATCCAAGGTTGGCTTCAATGAAAAAATATATTTTTAGAAAAATTTTTTATCATCCGAGATATCCTTCATCAATGATTCTGGTTTTAAATGACACCTGTTATGAGTCATAGAAAAAGTATAGTATTCCACTCACGAAAAATGGCCATTACTCGCTCGCATGACTCACGAATGGCCTTATAAAGTTACATTTCTGTTGTATTTGATTAGAAAAGAAAATACATGCTGGAGAACTAACCTAAGCATTGTGTTATTATAAAAAAATCATTCAAGCTTATATTGGAAATGGATGACGGGACAGAGCCAATAAAGAAGCACAATACGTCATCACTCAAACTCTGTAGATGATTTCTCACCCAGAATATGTGCTTTGTTATTGTAATTCTCCCTTTCTCAACCGAAGGCAGGCTAAAGCATTTCCCATTTGCCGCAACCCTAACTTTGTCACTACAAAATTGAAATATATGAATAGAAATTGAAAAATAACCCAAATATATAACGTCGTCTTCGGTACGAAACTGTTTTACATGCCGGGAGGGTTGAAACCTGCGAGGTATACATTCTATCCCAATTCCTGATACGGTAATTTGTTTGGCGTATTGTAGAGAGACAGAAATTTCTCGAGATGTTTTTTATTCCATCATATAAGTGGATTGATATCCACTAGTCGCAAAGAAAAAAGAGAATCACATTGAAAACTGGCATATGCCTGCTTTAATTTTTGTTCTGTCATTGTGTATTATTTATCTATTTATTTATTTATTTGTTTACAAACTCTACAGACCATGGCCCAGTTACAGAGTAGGAAAGGTAAATATCAATAGATTATTACATACAACAAAATGACAAAAACGTTATATAAAAAAATATTCAACCAGAGTTATACAATTTCATAAAACCTATTTCTGAAACTAGTAAGATTTTGGAAGAAGATATTATTATAGGTATTGTATATAGCATTTAATGGAGCATTTTGATAATAATTTGTTCTTGCCAATTCAATATAAAATGTGCGAAACGATCTAGTTTCATAAGGAGGTACATTGAAATTAATTTTTGATAGAAGATAAGGATCATCCACTTCACCATCTATCATCTTTTACAAGTATATTAGTATGCTTTTCTCGAAGGTTTGTATGTTGTACTTTTCAAATAGCACTACTTTGGAAATATCAAGGTCATAGTTACCTGTTTCTTCGAAGTGAATATAGTTCAGGAACTTGTTTTGAACTCTTTCAATGCTATACTTGTGACAATTATATTGAGGACACCAGATAATGGAAGCATATTCCAAAGTGCTTCTGATAAGAGTGATATACAAATGTTTGATGCAGGTAATATTGTTGAATTGTCTAGAGTTGCGAACTACAAACCCATACATCTTCGAGGCCTTGTTTGTTATATTCAGTATATGAGATCTAAATGATAATTCAAAATCAAAAGTAACACAAAGGTCTGTTATTTCTTGAGTTCTGTTGAGTTTTATACCGTCCATCTCGTAGCTGTACGTTATACTGACTTTTTTCCGGGAGAAGAAGGAGTATTACACTTTTGAACGTTGAATAACAATTTGTTTTTTTTTGGACCATTCAATGATGTTATTTATATCGTTTTGTAGATGTACATAATCATCAACTCTTGAAATTCTTCTGAAAATTTTCAAGTCATCTGCAAACAACAAGTAGCAAAATGTTAATGGATAAATTGTTCGAAATGACCTTCACCTAATTTCATACAATAATACAGTCTACTCTCGAATGCGTTCCTTACATTATTCAAGAAGTCCAGATTCAGCGATCGGCATTGCCAAACAATTCTCTGTCGCGGGTCTTCTAGATTTGTAGGCTTAGTAGAGTACACTTCCGATTTAAGATGTCCCCACAGAATGAAGTCTACCGGTGTGAGATCAGGTGGCCTAGCTGAACCACTGAACCCCTTCTGCCGATTCAACGCATTGGAAAACGTTCGTCCAAAAACCATCCCGCTGAAATGTTATTTCATTTTCTACTAAATTGTCACCATTTTCTAAAATTTGTGTAATCATAGGATCTACACAATCTTGTAATAGATTTAAGTATGTGTCTACATTGAGATAACCTTCAATGAAGAATGGCCTAACATTATGATTACCAAGAATGCTGGCCTAGACATTCAATTTTTGTGGAGTTTGTGAATGTGTTTCCACCAAGTGAGGATTCACATCGCTCCAGTAACGACAGTTATGTCTATTTACTTCACCATTCAACATAAAAGAACTTTCGTCTGAAAAACATGTATTGTATAATAGGTTTGGATTATTGGTCAATTTCTCGCTGAACACCTCACAAAACTGAAGTCGGCGATCAAGATCATCTTCCTTTAATTCCTGAACTAGCCTTATTTTGTAAGGATGGAATTTGTAGGCTTTCAAATTCCGAAAAACACTAGTAGTTGATACACCAGACGCTCTAACTATTTGTCTGACAGATTGTCGATTATCCATTTATACATGTCCTATAACTGCAACTTCAACTCCGTCATTTCTGACAGGATGTGATAGATACTTCATGTTTTCTATTGTGAACAGAACCTGAAGTTTGAAACTAATCCATTAACTGTTTAACGTATTGATGGCTCACGTTGTGGTATGGATTATTCGTATTATAAATTCTTGCAGCAGCTTTATCTAATTCATTATTTCGATAACAGGTTGCAAACATTTTCTTTTTTCCCTTCAGTAGATGAACCATTGTCGTTGCTTATCATCGGACAGCAAGCCATGATAGTTAAACCTCCAAAGAAGCTAGCCACTCGCGCCAACGAAATGTCAGGAAGAAATTTCAAAAATCCACGGCTTTTAAACTCGAAAAGCAACGACACTGAAAACCTCAGCCCTGAAAATCTAAACCATGTTGGAACACAGTGAACAATGATGACAGAATAATAATTAGCGAAGAAGTGACAGTGGTCAACTATCTACTTTTTGTTCTGCGACAACAAAGATTCAACAAAAACTACCAGTGGTGCAGAAAAAACTAACAGTGTCGTCCAATTCAAAACGTTCACTACTAATTAAATAAATTCTATAAATCAAGAAGACCTGCGACAGAGAATTCTTCGGCAATGTAGATTTCTGATTCCAGACATCTTCAATAATGTAAGGAACGCTTTCGAAAGTAGACTGTATTGGAAATAGATGGAGGTCATTTTGAACAATTTATCCGTTGTTTGTGTTGCCATTAATATTACATTTGTTGATTTCCTCAATGAAATGAGCGATAGGTGTTCAATGTTTGTTTGGCAAAGCCTAAAGCAATGCCAATGACAGGTTCTGGTCCGATGAAGCTGCTTGCAACACACTTATGTGCAAGGGAGTCAGAAGCCTCATTGGCTTACAGGCCAGTATGGCCAGGAATCCAGACTAGAGACAATCTGTTAAGTTTTCCTTTCGAGAAGAGTCGTTTTTTGGCAATTTGCTACTAATTTAGACATTGGTCGGTAGGAGCCAAGAGCTTTCAACACCGTTTGATTGTCCGAGAATATTTTTATTGCCTTGTGTAAGGAGGTTAGATTCTCCCCGCACACAATTCAATAGGGTAAATTTTCACTTGAAATACAGTTGCATAGGTTCCTAGGCAGGGGATATAAAAATCTAATCCCTGAGAGAGCTCAGGGACATACCAGAAAGTGCATATCAGAACTGCTACGAGGAAGGACTGGCAGAAGTAAATAAAATCTGAGGGGGACAAAAAAATGTATGTATAAATAAATAGTTTTCGAGAAAAATGAAACTTCACCAAATTTTTTGAACAGAGTAGAACAGTGGTAGTGAATAATGAAAAGTGAAACTGAAACCTCTGACCTAAAACCAATTCAAAACAAGTAATTTATCAATCACCATAACTGCAAAACTCTTCTCGAACGGGTTTCACCAACCAAGTTGGCGTCTTCAGGATATGATGAAATTGAATACACCAAGTTGAACGTATTGTCGTATTGTCATCTGATTTCAAATTCACTCAATTTCTGATACTGCTCAGCCTCCTAAAATTCATCGAATTGATTCCGTTCGAGATAAGTGACCTTTACTAATCAAGTTATTGTTTCTGGAACATTAAATTGAAAAAGAAGCATTCCTATTCAGGAGAGATGACGAATAAGTCGTAAATCTATCGAAAACAATTTACATAAACATATTGAACAAACCGCTTTCAAATTCAATTTAAAATTATCTCTATTGGATCTGTGAGCTTCCATTGCACCCAACCGTTCACTTAAATACAATTTATTTTTTACGTACCTATGGATCTCGTACTGAAAGGTTCGTTTTCTTTTGTTATATTCGTGAGAAGTCGACATATAAAGGATCATATTTACGGAATATTTGAGTAAAAATAGATCAAGAGATGTTCTTTTATGATAATTCTTGTTGAAAGTTGGCTCATTGGTATATTCGATTTAGTGCTTTCAAAATTGGAAAATGGGTTTATATTGAAAAGAAATATACTCGTTAAGTTTGAATCGTTTCTCTGAATGAAAAGTGTATTGATTTGAAAAACAAATCTAGAAAATGCGAAAATAGTAATTTAATGTCTGATATATAGCTTTAATATCAGAGTAAAAAAACAAAGATTTTGATGACATCAAGATTCTGGAAAATTTTCCTATTCTAAAACATTGAAGGAGTTCATTTTTATGATCAACATTGAAAATACATTAGCTTTGACATATTAGGTGGACTGAAAAGTTTGTAGGCTAACACATAGATGGAGCTACTAGTATTGAATCCACATCATTTTCAGTCAACCCTAACCTTAAAAAATACGTGTACAAACATCACAGCTGTTAAACTATTAGTTTATGGGATAAAACATTGAGTGATGCGACTTTTGTCAGTTTGGAGAAAATGAATTATATTTTTTTTGTGATGATAAATCAATGTTTTTTGACAAAAAAATACTGTTGAAGCCAAGGCTCGGCTTGATAAACATTATTTGGACTTTGCATCAAGAAAGACAACCGTTGAGAAGTCGTTGGCTGAGTTTGAACGAGGTTGAACGAGATAGAGGACGATGCACACAGTGGACGCCACAAAGATGATGTTACCGACGAAAACATCAACAAAGTCCACAAAATGAATTTGGACAAGGCCGGAGCCAGAAAAAAATTTCGGGGGGAGGGGGGGGTTTGGTTTGGTGGAACAGTAGAAAAACATGAAATATAAAAATAACGAAAGAAAGGAAATTGTGTTACATGATCATATATTTATTAGAAAACCATTACAGAAATATTAACATCTCTTTACGAAATCAAATTTAGTTTTTTAGCTTTCTTTGCAGCAAACAAATCAATTACCTCCTCGGTGTCAATGTCAATTCTACGATGGATAGACATTAACGTCGAACCGTTTAGCTGTTCGTGGCTTGTGGAGTTTCTTAAATAAGTTTTGAGGCGTTTCAGAAAAGAGAAAGTCCTTTCAGGGGTACATGTGGAAACAGGTAGTGTCGCCGAGATCTTTGAAAGTTTGCACGCACATTGCCGTAAGGTTTTTCCATTGTGTTTCAGGGAAGTTTTTTTCAATATTCTCTTTCAAGCACTCGGTTCATTTTGCCAAGTTCTTGATGAATTTTCTAACGGATTTCATAATTCCAATAGTATTTGTATCTGTAAAGTAGGGAGAGTGAGTGTAGGCCCACAGTTTTTAGGCCACATGTGACCCATTGTACATCCTCCCAAGGAGTTGTCCTCCTGAGTCATCGTCAATCCTGTCCTTTCCAGGAAGGTGGACAGGTCACTAGTAAACATCTCCTTTATATCGGCAGGTGTAGGCCAAGACTCGACGAACACACACTCTCTTATTGACTTTAACTCCGGACACTCGCATAGGACATGCCTGACAGTTTCATCTTCCTGTTCACACATCCTGCATAGAGGTGTATCCACTAGCCCCATATTATGGAGGTGTTTTTCTAGTTGACAGTGGCCAGTCAGAAATCCTATTGTTGAGCGTTGATTTTTCCTGGTCATCGCTAGATAATTCTTCGGCGCCAGCTTCCCAGGGATGCCCAGGGTGATTCTGGCAAAAGTGCATTATTTGATTCCATCCCATATCTTCAGGGATTGAGCATGGGTGTAACGTTTGGTTAGTACCGCAATTCTGGAAGTCATCAAGCTGTAGGTGCCACTGGGTCCTAAAATTCTTAGTCCAGCCGCTTCTTCGGCTGAAGAGTCGGCAATGCGATTACCTTTACTTCTGTCGTGCCCTTTAATCGACCTCAAGATGATGTTACTATCTACCAAGGCTTTGGCTAAATCTTGGTGGCGATCTAGTAATAGCCCTGAAATAACACGTTGTCTGTTGTCTGCTAACAGTGCAAATTGTTATTTTGCCAGAAATTCCTTTCCTGGTTATTTTTTTTGTGGCGATTGAGAAACCAGCCAGTTCTGTTTGAACCACGCTGGTATTTTTTCCCATTCTCCACTCAATCCTTGGGCTTAGTGATCTGCAGTACACTCCACATCCTGAGCTTAATTTGGTTTTTGAGCCGTCTGTATATATGCGTATTGCATTTGTAGCATCTGACTTTGTGTTGTGTTTCATTTGTATTTTGTAGGGTTTATTAAACTCAAACCTGGGTACAATTGCATCACTGGTTGCCTGCAGCAGAGGTTGCGCAGTGTGCACTTCTCGCCATAGGCTCAGCCTCAATTGACCCATTCCTATTTCACGTTCACACCAGCCGTGTGCAATCGTAATATGCCCATTAACACAACCTCCTTAACGTACATGTCCAGAGGGGACAGACCAGTAATTAATTCCATTGCCGCGGTTGGTGTTATTCTCATGTTTTGTTTAAACAAACCAATCGTTGTATTTTATATAATTTTTGGATGATCGTTGCTTGTAGAACTTTCGGGAGGTTCAATCCCCCTTGATCCCCCCCATGGCTACAGCTATCCAAATTATTTGGATGACTGTAAAGTAAGGTTGACCGAGGTAGATGAGGTTCTTAGGATTTCAAAAGAACGTGTTGGACATATCGTGCATGAATATTTGGGTACGCGGAAGCTCTGTTCAAAGTGGGTACCGCGCGAGCTCACAATCGATGAAAAACAACAATTAATTGATGATTCTGAGCAGTGTTTGAAGCTGTTCCACCATGAAAAAAAATTCGTGTTTATGCAACGATATGTGACAATGGATGAAACATGGCCTCATCATTTTACACCAGAATCAAAACGATCGTCATCTGGGTAGAGTGTTCGTGGTAATCCGACTACAAGGCGTGCAAAGACGCAAAAGTTGGCTGGCAGAGGTTATGGTATCTGTATTTCAGGATGTGAATGATATAATATTCATCAACTGTATGTCTTGGAAAAAGAAAAACCATCAACAGCGACTAATACAAAGAGTTATTGGAGCGTTTGAGGGATGAAATCACGAAAAAATGGCCCCATCCGAAAAAAAAGAAAGTACTGTTTCATCAAGACACTGAACCGTGCAACAAATCAATGAAAAGAATGGCAAAACTGCATGAGTTAGGCTTCGAATTGCTTCCGCATCCACCGTATTCTCCAGTTATGGCCCTCAGGGACTCATTATTGTTCTCAGACCTCAATAGAATGCTAGCTGAAAAGCAATTCAGCGCCGATGAAGAAGTAATTGTCGAAACTGAGGCCTTTTTGAAGGCTGAAGACGAATCGTACTATAAAAATGGTATCAAAAAATGGTATGACCGCTATAATCGTTGTTTCACATATAGTCAGTGGGCATACTTGAAGACTGGCTATAAATCAAATCATCTAGAGGAACAATTTGTTCAGGCCACTCTCAACTTTCTACACTGTAGGTTAATGGACTGACACCTATCAGAAAACAAATACTCTCCTGGGTAATACCACGAAGGGCGTTGGATTATATCCGACAGGTGTCAGTGCAGGATTCTTCACTGAAGTTATTCCTGCATATGCTGTTAGCGTTACAACTGCCGCAATGGGTATTAGCCAAGGGAGTAGTTGTTTACTGATAAGTGTCAGTCCATTAACCTACAGTGTAAGGAGTTGAGACTGGCCTGAACAAATCGTTTCTTCAAATGATTTGATTTATAGTCAGTCTTAAAGTATGCCCACTGACTATATGTGGAGTTTTTTTCCGTTTTCCTCAATCGAGGAATTGGGCAAGTTTCGGATAAGCGTTTGGTTACCTCGTTCACAGGCAGATGGGGCGATGACAAACATGTTGTTTGTTGTCGGTTTCAGCCTAGTTCGAGGAATGATACTCTGAAGGTATTCGATTTTCAATTATCGGATACCATCGACTTTATATTTATGATACACCGGGCCAAACAGCCCGGAACCGGTCTGAAAGTATGTTCCAATAATTGAAAATATATTGCGGCATCAGTTGTATCGCCAACAACGTATGCAGAAATAACTTCAGTAAAGAATCCTGCACTGACACATGTCGGATATAATCCAACGCCCTTCGTGGTATTAGCCAGGGGAGTAGTGGTTTTCTGAAAGGTGTCGGTTCATTAACCTACAGTGCAGGGAGTTGAGACTGGCCTGAACAAATTGTTCCTTTAGATGATAGAATCGTTGTATCGCCCTCGATAGCAGCCATATTGAATAATAAAATCAATTTTATTTCTGACCGGGATATTATAAGCTTATATCGTCATAGTTACGCTATCAATAAAGAGGGTCATAACTCCCTTGGGACATTATAGATTTTATAATTCCCTCTACCTTACACAAGTAAAAATAAATAGAAATGAAAACTGAACCTTATTTCATTTATTCACGTCATTACAAATAATAAATGTACAATTTTGAAATGTTCGAAAATTACTTCCGCCACTGGAAACAATTTCTTCTTTTGTATGGCTGGAGCTTCTGTTCACTACAGTCGAGGTACCTGCCTTTGAACAAAATTTTATTGAAATCGGTCAGAAATAAAATTATCTATGTACCACGGGAATCAATGAGCCTTAATAACCTCAGGCAATTGCTGTCCCTCGGGCCAGAGGCCCTCGGGACGCAAACTTTGCCATCGGTAATTAAGGCCCTCCTAATTCCCTTGATACATAAATATATATTATCAAACATTTTTTCCTTGTTAACCTACGAATTTTTCATCCCAACTGTTAGACTCAAGAGTGGGAAATCGAAAATGGCCTAATTTTGATTTATGATCTCCAGCTACGCCAATGAGTGACTGTAATTTGTTGCTCCATTTTCCTGAGACGACACTTATTTGTGTCATTAATGGATTTCTGTTGAATTCCGTCTCAAGTCGCGAAGATGGGAGTGCCATTGTAGCTGTGACATTTCTATTATTTTCTTTGTTCCGAAGTATTTCTATTTTAAGGAACTTCCAGACACTAATTGCCGAGTTTGCTCACTGTAAAAGGGTTTTCACGTTCAACAACTTTTAATTTTCCTTCTCAAATTCTAGGAAGACTTACACAAGTCGGACGATTTGTATGAGTTTTTGCAAAAGTTTGCTGTAATGAAAAATGAATTAGAGCTACGAGATACTTCAATTCACTTTGGTGATACTTTCCGTTCAGTTTCTCATGGGTAAACATTTCTTGAAAGAAAATGTGCAGATTGGGAATTTGCATGGGGAATTTATGGTGGATATGAAGAAGACTGGGTGGACATAAATTCTTATTCCAGGATGGAAGGAAGGAGTTATTTCTGATATGATGTTACGAGAGTGGTGAGGTCAGCCATCAGTTATAAACAGATATGAAGAATGGATTGAAAATTGCAAATAAATCAATGCAGATATTTTTCCAGGCAGGCAAAGAATAACCCTTCACTCGTAAGTATCGCATTTGTATAATATTTTCTGAAACTACAACATTTGAAATCAATATAAACGATAGATATTCACATAATCGCACGCTCCAAAAAACTTGTAATAATTACATGAAACTTCTTTGTAACAAATGGGACACCTCAAGGCAGTGTACTCGGTCCACTAATTTTTTTATTATATGTGAATGATCTACCTAATAATATAAGTAATGGTGCGATATACCTTTACGCAGACGACACTTCCATTATTCTTTCAAGTAAAACAACGGAAGAAATGCATAATCTTGTGAACTCAGTCCTACACGAATTTGATGACTGGTGTTACAGGAATAGACTTATAGTTAACCTGAGAAAAACTGTCTGCATGGAATTTGCAAATTCATCTCGAAGCCTACATGATTTCAATTTCATTTTCCGGAATGAATCCTTGGCATTAACAAGCTCAACAAAATTCTTAGGAACAATAATGGACTCATATTTCACTTGGTAAGAACATATAGAGTTCATATCCAAGAAATTGAACCAATCGTATCATCTCATTAAATCCCTTAAGAATAAATTAAATACTAATAAGGCACTGATATTTTGCTAAGTTTCAATCCAATATTTACAACAACATTGCTGTCTGGGGTTTAGCAACTGAGGTGGTTAGAATTTTCATAAAACATAAAGCATTACTGAGGCTAATTTTCAATCTAGATTACAGAAAGTCATGTAAAGAGATCTTTCGTCAAAATAAAATACTAACTGTTGCCTGTTTGTTCATTCTAAAAACATTGACGTATATCCATGAAAATAGAAGACAACTAGAGTCGAGATCGGAAGTCCATAATTATCATACTGGGAATAACCATATGCTCATCACCCAAAAACACCATCACGCAAAGTATAAAAAGTCTTCTATGTTTGCTGTTGAAAGTGAACCTAGTTGAAAGTGTTTCTATCAGGAAAAGGTTTCTATACAGTAGATAAATTTATACTTGAAGTTGGTAATGTCAGATCATTATCATTGTGACGTATATAATAATATTAATAATAATAATAAATGAATTTATTGACAGCTGAAATAACATGATACAATATGGAGAAAAACAAAATACAAATTTGTCAATAGGATACAAGATTGAACAGAGTTCATTCTTCCTCTTGCACCTTACAAAAAAAAAGAAAATGATGAAAAACAAAAAAAAAATAACAAAAGACCTAAAATAAAATTGGAATTGTGATAGCGGGTACAACATTTAATTCATGA